>JAXGGA010003495.1:0-101651 GCA_038373865.1 Uloborus plumipes | reverse complement strand
GCTTATTATGCACTCATCAGCATGGAGTACGAAAATAACCGAGTTGGAGGCAAAAATTCCCTTGCAGAGCAAAGAGGGCCAAAAAAACTGGTAGCTAATGCGAAATTAGATTACCAACGAGCGACTGCACTTGGTAAGGTACAACTTATAAATTTTAAAGCAGAGCTCGGGTATAAAGCAGTGAGTAACCGCTTCTAAGCAAGGGCTAAGGTAGGAACATACAATAGACCGCCAACTCGGCTATTTCGATCCGTGAACGGCAGTTTCTTGCTTATTATGCACTCATCAGCATGGAATACTAAAGTAGCAGAGTTGGAGGCAAAAATCCTCTTATAATCCTCCGTACCATGTGCCGTCGCTCGCTGGTATTCTAATTTCACATTAGTTACCTCTTTGCTCTATAAGAGGATTTTTGCCTCCAACTCGGCTACTTTCGTATTCCATGCTGATGAGTGCATAATAAGCACGAAACTGCAGTCCATGGATCGAAATAACATAGCTGGCGGTATATTGAACGCTTTAAATCTTGAGAAAATTAGTAGGGCATCCACTCTGTTACAAACCTTTGTTTCGATGCTCATTAAAAATACATATTTTGTTTTGTATTAAGTGTTTTATTCGATCAGAAAAAAACATTTCGAAAAATTCGAAAATTGAGAAAAAAAGAGAGAAAGATTATTTCTCTCACTTGCCTGGAGACTCGTTTATTTTTGAACAAGCTTCTTGTTACTTTGTAATTACATTTTCATTAAAAAATTCTAATTTAAATTTCATCTCTTAATACTCTTATTGCCCGAATGAGCAATTAAAGTATTAAAAGATTCACTATTGTTATTTTATGGGGGATAAATAATTTTCAAACGTAATCTCACCTTTCATGTTTCAAGCTAAAGCAATATTTTATGAAAGTAAATACAAACTTATTTATTTAAAGAATATGTGTGCATTTAAAACATATATCAGATCCATTAATGTTTTTCCCTTTATACTCATAATATGAGCAACGGAGAATTAGAATTAAGATTTAAATGTAATTTAATTGAAAGCTTTTCGAATTATTTATGTTCTCTTTTTTCCATGAAAATATTCTTTTAGAAATTTTACGTTACGTAAAAGCTTTGAACGTTATACTAACGTTAAGCGTGCTAAATTATTCGAAAACCACAGTGGATTACTTTATGTTACGCTTTTCTTTTAAGGGAAAAAATTAATTAAAGACTGATTTTTTTCCCCTGGAGCATCTTTTAGTAATCTTACCGTAATCTTTAAAGTTAAAGCGTGGAATAATTTTCCAGAAGAAAATATTTTTCTTTAATTTTCAAGGATGATACTTTTATGAAAACTGGACTTTAATGAACAAATTTCATTTTTAAAGTTTACTTAATTAGTTGCTATGGTTATCCACTTGCTCACATTAATTTCAGTGGTTATTAATTTTTAAAAATGCAAGAAACTTTCAGAAGTACATCTTGCATTTAATTAAGGACACATCTTTAATGCTTAGTTTAATTCAGTGGCAAGAGTTTAGTTAGGAATGATTGAATAAATGCGAATATTTTGCCGTAATCTTTAGATTTTTAGTGTCAGTAATTAGTTTTGAAGGTAAAAATGCCTTTAAAGTAAAACAAATTTTTAAATGTAAGTTATAGAAATTTTGGATAATACAAAACGATTGAAAGTCGGTGGCTACTGGTATGCTGCATAGTTTTTTTTATGAAATGCAGTATTGATTCAGCAAGCTAGCTTTCTCGCTATCTGAAAGAACGAAAGGAGTAGAGCGTATTCAATAAAATTACTTTCTTTAAAAGAAATATATCAAACTTCAGTTTGGTATATTTCAAATAAAAAGATTCTTTGATTTTGGATGTACTTGATTATTTTATTAATATGAGGAAAAGTGAACCAAGAGAAAAATCAACAAATTAGAAATTTTTAACGAAAATTTCAGTCAATGAGAAAAACACACAGTATATTTTATAAAACATGGATTAAAGTATCTTAAAGTATTTTTACTGTTGACAGGAAAATTGTACCTTCAAAAAAAAGTGAAAAATTTTCATCTAGTTACTTTTTTTTCATGGGGCAAAGTGAAAAATAATATGTATTCTTTTAAAACATTTTCTATTGGATTATTTAAAATAATTTTGAACAAATGAATGAGTAAATAAATGAACTAATGTGTAAATGTATATTTACAGTGAATAAATGAATTAATAAATGTATGAAAAAAAAAACAATTGAGTTAATAAAATAGTGATTTTTTCTTTTTTTTTTTTTTTTTGTCGTGTCTATGATTTAGCCGAACTAAATAACTCCATGGGTCCTTATAACTGCTTTTGCGATTTGTTGGATGTTATCGTCATAAAGGTCTACAAGTGACGGCAATACACCAATTTCTCTCAGGTTCGCACTTATTGCTGGACACTCAAAGATATGACAAGGTGTAAGCTGTGTATCTGGGCAATTGCAACAGTTTCTATACACCCTTCTACCCTCTCCATCAATCTTCATGCCCCTGTGATGGCTTGTTCTCAGCCTGGTTATAGTTTTTGTTATTGGTCGACTTGTATTTATTTCACAAAGCTGGTGTTTCACTTGGATTGAAAGATGAAGAAGATAGTAGTAAACGAATGAATAAATAAGTGAACTATAACGGAAAGGGATGTAAAAGAATTAGCTATGAATGAATACGTAAGTGATCACAAGTAAACGAAATACTTTCTTCACTTTGACCCCATCCACGTCACCTAATTGTATAAAATATTTGAATGAAAATGTGTTCAATATTGAACAAATAAATTTTGCAGCGAATATTAATATATTTCAATTAGTTATTACATATAACACATACTTTAAACTCCGTAGTAAGTGTTTTGAAAAAGGCGGCAATAAAAAAGGAAAAGAAAAGCACATAACTAGATCAATCCAGTTAATCGATGTCCGAAAGATTGAAGCTCCATCGCACATTATGGCCTTCTGTGCCTCAAAAGTTTTCCGACAGTATAATTTTTAATTCCTCAGTCACAACTCTTTTGAGACTTCTGCCCGCTCAGTTATGAAAATTCATAAGACGTTTGAAGTTAACGGTCAGCAAAAAATTCAAATAAAAATGTAGAAAAGTAAAAATCGCTTTCAGCAGAATCAAGCGCCAGAAGACACTTAAAGAATTCCGAAAAAGGTAATTCCATCGTAGAAAGCTCTAAAGCCTTGAACCTTTCACGTAATAACTTGACAGCTTTATCTGCTATACGCCTCCATTTTTTAGCGAAAATTAAAAGATACATTTTGAAACAGATTTTGTGAATCCCACAGTAATATTCAATGCATTATCCTTGCATAAAACTTATTCCTATCTCATTTTTTGCTCCTGTCATTCCAGTGCTAGGGGGGAGGGGGGAATACTGTTAGAATAATGGAGTGAAGAAAAAAAACTCGTACATTATTCATAGATGGTATGCCAGTATCTTGTTTAACATTTCTCACCGCATAATTCTATGAACATCAAAAGGTTTTTTTTGTCTCTGTCTTTCGTAAAATTTGACGGAAAATATTTCTCATAAAAGTAGTAATATGTGTGAAAAATAGCCAATCGCTTTTGCAAGAAAATGGTGGAAGAAATGAAGAATCTTTCAGTGTGGAAAATGAATATTTGTACGAGCATAAAGGATTCTAAAAACTCGGTATGAAAGAAAATAACCCATGTTTTATTCTTCGAATTGATACGAAAATCTAGTTTCACTGAAACGTTCATTTTACTCCTGAATGGTTCTTTTATTGTAATTTTCATCTTATTTTCGCTTATTCAGTCTTCGCATTGAAATTTATCTTATTTCGAAGCATTTTGCTCTTCTGTTCTCTTTGCGTATTGTGAATTCTTTTACAATGCATTTTTCTATATAAGAGCCACGACCTGCAACTTTCAATTCACGTTGCAAATGCTTCTTCTATATAATGTGTGTGCATTTATATTTTATCATGGCACAAGTAGTTAAATTATCCACTCTTGTTGATCGAATGTAGTTTCAAAAATGCTAATCTGTATTGAACTTTAATGTTATATTATTCTCAATTCAAATTTTTAAGCTGAGGGTTTTTTTTTTTTTTTTTTAATGGAGTCAACATCTGGGCACAAAGATTTTGGTGTCAAGTAACAGTCGTATGTGAACTGTGGGGCCTTAGTGCTGTCATTCTGTTGCACGTAAAGGTCATTTGGTCCTGTATACAACAGTAATCAATTAGTATGCTGCGGTATTTCAGTTCCATTTATTGTCTATAGTTAACACCTTGTCCCTTTGTTTGCACACTGTAAAATATTAATGTTGTTTTTACAGTATAATACTGGTAAGTTTGTTGTAATAAACTGTAAAAATTGCTAATGTTACAGTAATAAACTGTAAAATTTCTAATTTTTCAGTTTATTACAGTCCATTTTAGTTTTAAACTGGAACCACTGCTGCCAGTGTTATACTGTTGCATTTACAGTATAATACAACTAAATTTTACGGCAATAAACTAAAATTGCTAACTTTACAGTAAGAAACTAAAATTGCTATCTTCACAGTTTATTACTGTGCATTTTAGCTTTAAATTGGAACCGCGGCTGCCGGTATTTTACTGTAAAAACAACAGTTCATTTCTTTGCAGTGTACATTTTCAAATCGGACTGGTATCTGCAAGACAAAAAAAAAAATCTGGTATGGAAACCACACTACTTCCTTTCACGTGTAAATTTCTTAGTAGTTGCCTTAAGTGTTAAAAAAAGTGCTTGGAGTGAGCAAGGTAACAATTCAAATATTTACTCCCCTAATCTGCCACGAAACAATGCAAAAAATATTTTACAATGGTTAATTTTGCAAAAATTGCTGATTTTAATATCATTCAGTGAATTTTTCGCAAAATATCGCCAATAGCGCCAAGTTGAACCCAAATTAAAAAAATAATTTTTTCGCCAAATTTGTCGCCAACTTGGCGATATGTCGCCAAGTTGGCGTCAAACACTTGGCGACCAAAAGCTTGGCGACATATCGCCAAGTGGTCGCGCCAATTCATATCACTTGAGTCTAGATTGAAATTAACACTGATTCACCCCAAAAAAGAGGTAAAACACCCCCTTGGGAACATTCGAATGCAACCACAAGGGGAGGTGCACAACTAGACTATCCTCAGAGCCTACATACCAAGCTAGAAGCTTCTACGCCATGTAGTTTTTGAGTTATGCGAGACACATACGCACATACATTCGCACGCACATCCGCACATACATCGGCATATACGTACATACAGACGTCACGAGAAAACTCGTCGTAATTATCTCGGGGTAGGTTGAAAAAGATTTTTCGGCTGCTTATATGTTGGTAGGTACATATGCACGTGCTGATAGGTCGAAAAAACTACTGAACATTCATTCGGGGATGAGCAAAATCAAAATTTAGACTCAAATTTGAGTGATTTTTTTTTTCGCGATCACAATACTTCCTTTACTACGTAAAAGGAAGTAATAGTTGCCATGACTTGTTTTTGGCCCCAACCCTCGTATTAGACCTTGAAATAGAGAAATTTAGAGTTCGCTTTACATTGATTCAGATTTAAATACCTTCACGCCTCCTTTAAAATGCTGCTACTACACGCAAGGGGTACGTCCCCTAGGTTGAGAACCCCTGCTTTATTTAATTATTGAAGCGTTACTGTGCAAGGACAAAGAAAACTTTTCTCTATCTTTTGATTTCGCATACTTATTGAAATATTTATTCATAAAATTTTTACTCTTACCTAAATGTATTTACACTAAAAAATGAATGTTGCTTTTCCAGTATAATACAGCTAATTTTATTGTAATAAACTTTAAAATTGCTACTTTTGCAGTTTATTACCGTGCATTTTACTGTTTCAAACTGGAAACTCTGTTACCAGAATTTTATGCTATTGTTTTTGCTGTAAAATACAGCTACATTTTACGATAATAAACTAAAATTGCTATCTTTGCAGTAAGAAACTGCAAAATTGCTATTTTACAGTTAATTACTGTGCATTTTACAGTTTTAAATGATAACCTCGCCTTCCAGTAATATTCTTGAAAAACAACAGTTCATTTTTTTGCAGCATACTAGTCAATTTCAAATTAGAACTTAGACGTCAACATTACAAAAATGCTTTTTTTTCACGCTGGAAAAATATTCCTTCACGACAATCCAATTTATTCAAATGCACTTTTTGTTTGCATTTCCACTGCGAAAACCTTTAAACGCATATAAACGATCCAATTATTCGAGAATTTTATTGCTCGTTCAGTGATAAGCCTCGCTCATACTTGTCTATTCGAGGTATCTCTCCGAAAATAAAAATCGTAAATCTTGCCTCGAATAATAACGGCGTGAAGGGGATTTCAAGGGCAAGCCACGAGATCCGTGAGAAAGGGTTAGTGTGCTCGTCACGTGATAGACCTGATTTTTCTCCGCGAAACGATCTTTTTGTTTGTTGTTTTGTTTTCTCTTTTGGTGAATCACGTGGCAGCTCAAGAAGCAAAAATGCCTAAAGTAATTGAAGAGAATCTGATACGTTTTCAGGCAATTTCTGTATATTTTTTTCAGTGTTATTGTTCTGACACAAAAATCTCTTTCCCTCTTTAGATGTGATTTTTGATATTATTTATATGTTATTTGATAGGGAAGACGCATGGGGTGAGAACAAATGATAGACCCGATTTTTTTTTAAAAAATCATATTTCTGAAACTATGCGAAATATTACAGCAAATCAGATCCTTGTTTGAGGGGTGGATTTTTAAGGCTCAATCCCCCACCGAAAAATTTCAATACTATTCCAAAAAATGCTTTTTACTGTCCTTTTTTGCAGTAAAATAATATTATTACTATTTTATTTTTAATTTTCTTATTTACTTTTCAATTTTATTCGAAAAATGAAATTATCATAACTGAGTGATAGTACAAATTAATTCATTTATCTGTAGTATTTATCTTTATAGTAGTTTTTTGCGAACATAATTTCATACACAACAATGCACCTTTTAACGGGCAGGGAGAGAGATGTTTTGTACACATCAAATTTTTTTTTTCATTAAAAATTTATTTTATTTTTTATGTCAATGATCCTTAAGCATCTACTGTAACAAAAAGCAATAGAATATAGAACATGAAATCAAATTTCATTTATCATACAGATTTCAAGAGAAATGTGTTGGTATAACTCTCTCCGAAACAATAGTCTGGTTGCAGCCCTGCAACAAATAACACATGAATTTAAAGAAAAATATAACATGGGGTTTTTTTAATTCAATAAAATTCAATCACACGAATTTGCAGATAATGAGCACATTGTGCAAAGTGGTCCGTGACGGAACCAGGTGGAAGTCCAATTTCAAACGCTCCATGAGGGAGGGTTTTGTTGCACGACAACAATTAATTTGTCATCTAGTTCGTTCCACACATTTTAAAGCACCAGACTTTCACTGGCTCGTAATGATGCACAAATGAGTTCTCAAAGTTAAGTGCTTTCGGCATCATCTGTTGCTAAGCATAACCTGAGGGGGGGGGGTATGCAGAAATAGTTAAATGATTTTTAGAAGGGGCTCGAAAAAGTAAAAGTTGCCCCCCCCCCCCTCCATTCATATAGTTTTCCTGTTTAAAAATATTTTAAAGGAACCTCATGAGAACTTTTTTAAAGAATCTTTAAGCCAAGTAATCTACTTTAAAGTAAAGAAATGTTGCGTACTAATTTACTTCGAATGTGGGGGGTAAAACATCGTTTTCAACATTTTTGGCCAATTAGCTACCAAACTTTACATAATTTCACCAAAATGCTATAATAATGCACACTATTACTTTTGGAAACATCGTCATAATGATTAAAGCGAGAAGTTAACAAAACAGTGTAATAACTTCTTTTCTATTCAAATATGAATTAATGAACAAATCCTTATATTATGTTACCCTTTAATTCGAAACTCGTAGCTTTTATGTATTCTTTTACACTGACCACCGACTGCTACTTTACTCCTATAGCAAACTAAAGTAACTTTATTTAAATATGCTTTGTGTGTGTTGTTAATTTATCCGGTTGGCAGGGCATCCTGTCCTTCCCCTAAAATCCCCATAGTCTTTGGCATAACCCCCAAGAAAATCACACAGCATAAGGAATCTACTGGATTACAGATTAGAAGTTTGTTCATGTAACAAAAGCCTCCCTCATCGGACATTTGCAACTGCAAAGAACATATTATGTTCTTAACCTTCATGTGTCAGTTGTTTTGAAACGTGCGATATTTTAAAAACTATATATTTTTTTTTGAAATCGGGTTTATTATTTGTGCTCCCCCTGTAATTTAAGAGTAACGCTGATCCATAATGTCTCTCTTTTTAACTGCTCCACCGTAAAAGATCTGTTTTTTTTTTTTTTTTTTTTCATTTTTCGATAAGCAGTATTTATGTGAAAGTCTCATCGCAAACATTTACTTTTTGTTTCAAAAATTAAATTACATAAATAATAAGTAAAAAAGTGTGCTTCAAAAAAATTTTACTTTAAACTTGAAAAGAGAAGTGTATAATATAACTTTTCAAGCGGAGAATAATTCATGCTGCCGACATATTATGTTTGCATTCATTTTATTTTTACCAAAATTTAAATCGAAAGTTTTTGAATATTTTACCAAAATCAGAATAATTACCACAGAAAAGATACAAGACTTTTTTTTTCGTTTCTGATAGATAACCATTCATGCAGAACATTTATCAGCCAGCAAACGCATACATTTCAAAAAATTACAAAAATATTTATTCAAACCGAATTGTATTTCGAAAGAAAAATGCACTGCCTCATTTTTCCGGGCAGAAAAGCATTCATGTTTTTGCGGCAAACATGCAATAAGATTTTCTTTACAAATAACATTTAAATCTTTACTAGCTGGAAAAGATGGAAAAAAACACCTAAACTCTTTCATGAATAAAAGATGCCAGTTCTGTGGAAACAGTGTCTTCTGGTAAAATTTACCACAGCGGAAAAAACTTGATTTTGTTTCTTTTCGCTTTTAACTAAAATGCAGGTTTCCGATTAAATAAAAGCTCAGTTTTTTCCTTCGTGGAAATCTTTTCCAGAGTTTACGGGTTCTGGAGAAACAGAGAACACCGGAAATAATAATTCAGGTTCTCATTTTGTTAAATATTCATGAGATATTTTGTGCTAAATAAGATGTTGCAGAAATGAAGCGGTGAAGTAAATTTAAGGAGAAAAAGTTGAATAATAAAATAGGAGAGGTTGTGCTTTAAGAATTAATCAATTTAAAAAGTTTTTTTGTGATTTAAGTAAGAAAAATGAAGATATTAATTGTAGGCATGTGTCCGAAAAAAAAATCTCAGCAGATTGAGTTGTTTACCTTTCAATTCTTAAAAAATTGTTTTTTTTTTCTTGTATTTACATCTATTGTTAAAAATTACAACAACACTTTTTTCTGTCTGATCCTTGCGAAACATTCTCACTTGAAAGAAGGGACCCAAAAACTCCCTTTTTAAAGTTTTTTTTTTTTTTTTAATAACAGCAATATGGTAAGTTGCTTAAATATTTTGCGCTGATAGCGATCAAAAATATCTTTAAAATGATGTCTTACTTTTGAAGCTTGGAGAATTATTTTTAAACTTATGGTGTACACGCACACCCCCTTTAAAAATTGAGAAATAGTACATATGATGAAAGAAAGTTGGGTTAAAATTCTGCCAAAGAAAAAGCTTACTAAAATATTTTCCGACCAGATTCGAACACATATTCTTCCCATTATATGCCCTACGATCTACCAACAGCACCACCGCCAATGCGTCTCTCTTTCTAGATGCTATTTATTAAAGTAATGTATCATTAAAAACAGAAACAAATAGGTTTTTTACGGAAAAAAACATCTTAGGAGCGTGGGGTCTATTTTTCCTCAGTCGCTGGCACGATAAGATTAAAAATAGGTGTAAAGCATGGAATTTGATTAAGAATAATTAAAATCTAGCAAGGTGATCGAAAACAGGCTAGAGAAATAATATGTAAGATTATGAGTTTTGGCTCCAGTTATAAAGTACGTACTGTCGGCCCCGCTTAAACGAATACTGTCGGTTCCAAGAATTATTATTGAATTAAACGGGGTATTCTATTCGATTCAGCGGGGATCTTTAACATTACGTCTATAGCATCGGTTCCGATATATTTTATTCGTATAAACGGGGTATTCGTTTATCCGTTACCCGATTAAGCGGGGACGACAGTATATGTATTACTGAAAAAACTCACCAGAGTGAATACGCTTTTCGGCTTCCAATACATCCACTCAAATTATAGACAGAAACAACCAGGGCCCGATAAAGCCAAAATTATGCCCTCGTCCTGGTAAAATTTTGGTGCCCCTCTCACGAGAAATCTGCATATTTTCAAACTAGTTGCTTCTAAAAGAAGGTAGAACAAAAGAAATTTACCCCTTTCTGGTGCCCCTGAAATTGTGTTGCCCAGGTCCAAGGACCTGTAGGACCGTGCATTAATCAGGCCCTGGACACGATTAAGTACTGTTAGACCTCAGAAGAAAGTAGAGACAATACCTTCTTTTAAAATCGTGAGAAAGATTCCACGAAGTTCGAAAATGTGACACCGGTATCCAAATCCAATTTTCGACATTGAAGGATGTCTTCCTTTCACCATCGATACAGGGGCTCCTGTTGGGAGCCCCTGTATCGATATTAGGAGTTAGCTGACCTCAGATCCGTATAAAAAAATTGAATTTCGATTCTATTTTTTTTTTCGCTTCAAATCTTTAATATCTTAACTCTGTACCACATTTTGAGTATTTTTTCCATTGAAAGTATGCATCTAGGACAAACGGTTGCAAAAATAAAGTTCATTCACCGTAAAAAATGAACATTGATTTTGCAGTATAATACAGCTAATTTTATAGTAATAAACTATAAAAAATACTAATTTTACAGTAATAAATAGTCAAACTGCTAAGTTTACAGCTATAAACTGTAAAATTGCTTATTTTACAGTTTAGTACCAGGCATGTTACAGTTTTAAACTGGAACCTCTGCTGCCAGTATTATACTTTTGTTTTTACAGTATAATACAGCTAAATTTTACGGCAATTAACTGTAAAATTTCTAACTTTACAATAAGAAACTATAAAATTACTAGTTTTACAGTTTGTTACTCTGCATTTTATAGTCTTAAATTGGAACCTCGGCTGCCTGTATTATACTGTAAAAACAACAGTTCATTTTTTGCAGTGTAGAAGTTGAAACGGAACACCCTGTATATTAAAGTTTCATGTGCGTTCTAGCAAGTGAGATCCATTTTAATGTGAGGTAAAGCCCCAAGTAACATCAACTCATCGGATTTTGCTCGGCCGATCATCGAACTCTTCGTAAACTGATTCTGTAACGCACGATGACATCGTTCCGATCAGTATCCGAGCAAGGTTTTCGATGAGCTACTTTTCATCGGAAAGCGATATCCTTCCGATCAACTTTCCCGATGAAAATAAGCCGAGCATCCAAAATTGATCCTAAATTCATCGACACGGGACTGCACTGCTCGTAAATTGCTGCAAATCTCATCGTATTTCGAGCAAAACTCATCGGATTTTGCTGCTCGGATTCTGGTTGGGCCAATGAGACATATTGGAGCAATTCCCGGTGAGAGCTCGTCGAATCCGATCATCGGCCGATGAGAATTTCATCGTCTTTCGATAAATGGGCGATCATCTGCCGATGAGATTATGCTGCTAGGGGCAATCCGGGATTGAGGTTTTTTTTTTTTAATTTTTAATTTAATGTTCTTGTTTAAGAAATACATTAAGTTAATTAAAACGCACAACATTTAACTTGGTTTGAGCATTTTCAAATCCCTTAATTCAATGAATGTAGCTCCAATCTATAAGACTTAATACGTTTTCTCGTAACTCCAAGAGAATTTTTTAAAAACCCGTAATCAGGCTCTTAAAAGTAGGAAATTGCGTCTTGAAACTAAACTCCCCTAAATAACCCTGAGCCAAATCAATAAGATTTGAGGAAAGGTTCATCAGAATTTTAAACTTAATTGAGAGCTTGTAGAAGTTAATTTTTAAACCGAAGCACTTATCCGTTCCAAGTATATATTAAGGTAATTGAATTTGGATAACTGGATACCGATAGCATTCATTAAATCTTAGTCTTTAAGAGAAGAGGTATCTTAATTTCATTAAACGATATCGCTGAAGGATTTTATAAGTTTGTAACTGGTTTATGAGGGATCTTAAATTTGTTGGTGTGCTATACATTAATAAAATCAGGTGTCCCAAATTAAATAATTTACTTTTTTAAATTGGATTTTTTTTTTATCTTTTTTTTTTTTTAAGTTTATGAGCCATTATATTTCCTATTTTTTACTAGTGAGTTATAAATATAACCTTAAATAATAAAGTATATTATTATTTTTCTTTAATTTAATTTACTTTTATTCACATGATTTTATGTTTTCTTAACCTTACAGTGAACCTTGCACCTCAGATTTTAACCCTTGGATTTTTTTTATTTAACCTACCAAGGAAAAGCACATTAACTTCGTTAAGATGTATATCAGCTAAAGAAATATTCATTGTATTTATTAAAAGTTTAATAACTAATGAAATTTTGTAACATGCTTAAAAGTAAACTGTAAAAGCGGCAGAAACGTTCCGTGAAAGAGAAATTTATACCTTTTATTAAAAGTTCTTGCATCTAATAAGGGTTTTAAAACTTGAAATAGTTGCTGAGGTAATTCCCACACGTAAAACAAACTGACCTATTGCTCGACATGTTTTAAGTTTAAGACTCGCTGTTAGGCTTTATTTCAGGTAAAACAAAAGAGGAGAACTAAACAACGGACAAAACGATTTTTTCTCACTCTTTCATTTGTATAATTTTATAACTGAACATACTTTTACTATGCTTTTTATTTCAACGAATTGTTGAAGCTCATTTTATAAATGAAAATGACTTTGTTTATTCTTTAAAACAATCATGTTTGCCCCAATAACTACTAAGGCTGCTGAGGATTGGCAATATTTTCAGCTAAAACCAAAACAACTAAAACTTCCTATGTACAACTGTTCAAATGTTTTTAACTATAATCGTGCCTTTGTCAGGTATTTTTCTTCAAATAATAACTAAAAAGATCTTCTGAACAAAAATAACTCTATTCATCAACAAATATCCCATCTAATCGGTTTCCTGTCAGGGAATTGTACTGGACACAAAAGTTTAAACGAATCAAACATATACAAAGGAAAAGAATTCCCATTATATTCAATAAAAAGTTGATAAGTCATGGGGATTGTTGACAGCGAAAAACAAGTAAAAAAACTTCAAGAGGACTTAGATAAAAGTTTTAAGTGGGTACTAAAGTGCAATATGTCATTTAATGTTGGAAAATGTCAAGTATACTTGACTTAGCAGAAATAAGCATGAAAGCAATTATGCGCATGAATGTATCGGAAACAATTCTTGATCTGTGCTTCCTAATTAGTCAAGACTTGAAGTTTAATCAGCAGTGCAGCTTAACAAGTAACAAAGCCAATCGAATGCTCGGTTTCATCAAGAGTCAATTGCATATTATTCTACCTCTATATACAAGTTAGGTAAGACCTCAATAGAAGTATTCCATTCAGATTTGATTTCCATATCTTAAGATAGATTAATGTATTGAAAAGGGTTCAAAGGAGAATTGCTAAATTAGATGACTTTCAGTTTTAGATTATAATTCCAGATTTAAAAGGTTTCATATTTATAGTCTTGATCGAAAGAGAGTAGAGGGGACGTGATACGGTTATGTAAGTTTATTAAAATTAAGTATGTTAACTGATCAAATTTCTGAAAAAATGGCAAAACCAATTGTTAATGTTTTCAATGTTTCAAATTCTAAGCTATTAGTGAAACTAATACTTCAAAAAAGCTGCAGGCATTTGAGATAGTTTATCGGTAACTGCTGTCGTTTGCAATGGAAAGAATGGATTTAAGAAGGCCCTCGATCTTCATTAGGGATAGATAAATTGGCTAGAACGTCTAGCTGAGCCCCAAGGGCGGATCTAGAAATGTTTCAAGAGAAGGGCGCTTGATCTTATTACATATCTTTTACAACCGCGGCGTCAGGGGGTGGGCTGATAGGGCTGCAGCCCCCTCCGAAAATTTCAAAATTTAAATTAAGGTTCATCTTTTTAAATTTCTTTTTTTCTTTTTTTTTTTTTTTTTGTAAATCCCTAAATCAGAAAAGCTTTCAAACAGATACGTATAGGACAAAATTAAGAGAAAGTTTTTTTTTCAACATCTCTACTTTACTGAATGTCGTGTTTATGATTATCTTATTATTCCGTTTTATTAATTTTGAAGGCAAATCTATGTTTTAGAAATGACGATTAATGTTTTTCAGTCACCTAATTCTGTTAAATAACATTTAGCGAATTGGATTGAAACCCAACATTGGGAACAATAGTAAAATAAACTGCAGAACTAACATTTACTAGAGCGTAAATTTGCAAAAATATTGCAAACAAGTGTTTCAGCAACACTGCTTTTAATTAAGACATTTTTTTTATTTAAATTTATCATTCTCTGTGTCCATCAAAACGCTTTCTTCACAATAATTATAATGACAAAAAAAAAATAATGTGTTTTTGTCGACTTTTATAGGCATTGAATCAAAAATTCGAAACCTTCTCTTTTCTTGGCTATACATTTCATGAGGTGAGGTGAGGACTACACTCTCAAAGAGTCAGTACTCACCCCCCCCGAAATAATTTGTTTGCGTACGCCACTGTTTACAACACATCTTGATTTACAAAAGTTGACCTCACATGTTTTGGACGGCAATTGCGAAACGTGTCCTTAGGAGAGTCCCAAACCTCTCTTCTACTACCATCAAAAATAGTCTAAAAATGGCTTTTTGAACTTCAATATTGAAAAATTACCACTGGTGAGACCCTCAAAGGAGGAGCGATCACCCCCATCGGCCCTCCCTGGTATCCGTCTCTGCTGCGCCCTGAGCTTCATGCTGGTCGCCATTTTTGTTTTTGTGTGTAAAAAAAAGTTTCTACCTTACTTAATTAATTTCTATGTGAGATGTTTTGCCTCAAAAATGCTGTTAAACATTATGAATGGGACAGCAAATACTCACCTATTTAATGTAAGGTTTTCAACGTAACCTTATAATAAACAGCTGATATGTATACTGAGACTTTTTTTTTCTTTTAATTCGAACTGAATTGACTTAAGAATAACTCAATCGAAAAACAAGCAAACCTCCTCCCCCCCCCCCCCCCCCAAAGAAAATTAAAAGTTTTATTATTAAGTATTTTGTTTCAAATAAAAGCTAAAATGCAATCGCGTAAAAAATACCTCAGCCTTTGCATGTTCATTTGAATACTTTAGAACTAAGCGAATATCTGTCAAGCATTTTGCTTCAAGCAAAAGCTAACAGACTCGCATACAATTAAAATAAATTTTCACTTTTTAATTTAAGGAATTATACTTAAGATATATTTTTCAGCATTTTTTCCGCATAATTTAAACAAAAAAAAAAAAAAGAGTTGAAAAATGATTTCAAAGTGACTGTGAAAAAAAAAAGAAAAGAATGAGGGCTGGTAATTGCTTCAGCAACATCGGATAAATTAATCTAGTTAAAAATGAAATAAATTGTCCATTTTCTTCCAACATTTATTAAAAGTTCCGCACTTGTTACGCAATCACCATGAACCTTTCACAAAATCCAGAATATCTATTTACAGCGAGTGTCTATTTTTCTTTTACACGCTCTCCACCGTCTCAAATATCTCTGTCACATGCCAATTCCGCCCTTAATCTTTGATATGCACTGGCCCTGAACACATGAAGTGCCATCGCATACATCTTTTTACATCTAGAACACAAACACACCTACACACAAATAAAGTACAAAGACAGGAGAGAGAAAGTACATCCATTCCCGAAACGGGTCTCGAACCCACAGCCTATTCATCCACAGTCAGACTGCTCTGAAAACTAGACAAGACGGCCGGCCTAATAAATAGGTGATATGCACATTACATATCATTAAACTAAAGGGATTGGAGAATAACCAGATCGAAAAACATGGCCAAAATTTTCAATTTGTTTTTGAAAAAAATTGCAAAATATTTTATTTTACACTCAAACTGATATGCATCGTGTAAAAAATGTATCCACCTCCTCATATTCATTTGAATATTTAGGATCTAATCGAATTTCTGTTGATCATTTTGTTTTAAATGGAAGTTAAAATTAATCGCATACAATGAAGAGATTTTTGCATCATTAATTTTAGGTACTTGATACATAATTTTACTTCTTAAGTCTTAATTACTTAAGATATATTTTTATAACCTTTTTACCACATGATTTGAACAAGAAGTAAACGTCAAAAAATATCTTAATGACTTTTTTAAAAAATGTATGAGTCTGGAAAAATACTTTGGCAACGTCGGATAAATTAAACTAGCAAAAACCAAAAGAATTGTCCATTTTTCTCCAACATTCATTAAAAAATTTCCCACTTATACGTCACCACCTTTCAGAGTACCTATTCACAGCGAGAGTGTCTTTTCTCTTTTTTCCACGCTCCCGTCACTGTCTCAAACCGCCCTGTCATCTGCCATTCAAGGCCACCGCCACTCTCCGATATGCACTGACTGGCCCTGAACCCATGCAGTCCCACCGCAATCCATTTTTTTATGTCTAAAAAAGCGAGAGAAAGGAGAAAAAAGAAAATGGTAAAAAAACTTGTTCATTAGAATTTATCTCCCCCCCCCCCCTCCTTTGCTTTTGCGGTCAGTTGTTGCTGCAGTTAAATGACCCCTATACTATTGCGCAACTTATTCCGTCTAATTAGAGAAGTGAGGTTTGTGTTATTCATGCGCTTTTGCTACTGGGCGTAGATGGCAATTGATTTGATTGAAGGTTAATGGCTGGGGAAATATTAAAAAAGTTAATGTCCAGACATGTTTTTCCCCCTGGCGTTTGGCTGACAGCGGTTTTATTCGAACAGTTCTTGTGGGAATCGATTTTTATTCAAACGCTATTACTTCTAATGTTTTTAGTTGAAATATTTTTTTTAAATATTCGACTTTTGTGCCAAGTACGAAAGGCATATCTGCAGCTGAGATCAAAATGAGAAATTGCTTTTCAAAATTTTATGCTTCCGTATATTTGAATCAGATTCCACTTTTTAAGAATTTTTTAAAAATATTTCCCACCCACACACACACATGAATGACCATAAAATATTGAATGTTTAGTAAAATACGTTATAAAAAACTAGTTACATGACAAAAACTAGTTCTGATGCGAATCAGCTTTTTTTACTCGTTTCCTTTTTTATACATGTTGTATGGGACAGCAATTTTCACCTATTCTGTCTTTTGATATGGAAAAACATTTCATCCATTCAAGAATCCAGAAGGGCAGCAAGATCGTTGATTTATGCTCTGGACCTGGACAAATACGAAGCGGGTTGAGACTGATTACGACATTGATCTGTCAGGTCAAACTGTGCGCTTTGATTCCAATGTTTTTTTGAGCGGTGATCCGACGTTGGCCATGCTGCGTTTTTCGCCGGTGGTAAAGCTGTGTTTTTGATTATTGACATTAATTGTGTCGTCTGGTTGCAAAACCGGTTACCTCCATAACAGAAAAATTTTCATGAGAGACGATTTTTTGTCACTCCTAGGGAATTTGAGCTTAGACCAAAACGCTAATCCCCAAAACGCACTGATTTTACCTGTTTTGCTATTGTTTCTCATTGCCAATGGGTAGGAATGTTAATAAAGGACTTAGTACAATAAACAGAGATTTTCTGCGAAAATTGAGGAGTTGGCCGGTTTTGCAACCAGACGACACAATTACTGGATACATGTTTTGCTTCATTTCCTTTCTTATTATATTTTATTACACATTTTTTTTTTTTTAATTTATCTGTCAGTAACATGGAACGAACAAGAGAGGTCCCCATTACGCTCTTGCGGTGAATCTATTTCATAAACTTAATACAAAGATGGTCTAACAGTGAAAAACAGAAAATATGTGTGAATGGAAATCCCATTTCAGTGTTTTTCGAACTATTTTTCAAATCTCCCCAACGTTTTTCACTAACAAATCATTTTATAACATTATTACACATTTATTTATACTAACATATCATTAGGAATAGGAATCGTATGATCACGAATTCGATACTCCAGATCCTCTAAAGATAGCGAGACATTTGCTCGAAAAGGCATGAATGTTCAGTGTGTTGATTAATCAGCAGCTACCATGAGTACATGATGCTTGTTTCTTTTTACCGCATGGTTCTCTAGGCAGTAATAAAACGCCATCTGTGATTTATTAGATTTATCTATACGTATTATAGACACATATATACGCTTTCGGTTTTCTTTACAGGTATAAACAAAAGGCATGCGCTGCTGCATGTCCTTTTTTTTTTTTTTTTCTTTTTTGTTCCCTGAAATTTCATGACTAATGCCCAACGTATTGCAGTACCATCACCTACCGCTACTTTGAAAACGAATGCCTAGGTGCGTGAGTGTAGAAAAAGCTTATCTAAGTCTCGGCTCCTACTCGACCAAATTAGCATCAAATTTCTCACATACAAATCTAAATTCAGGGACATTGAAGCAAATGAGTGGTGTGGTTAATTCTCTTTTGATGCAACAATTACACTGGAAAGCAAATATTTTATTAGTTTACATCTGTAACTTGTTCTGTGGTAACTGATGGCTTCTGACTCAAAATGATCTTAGTTTTCGACCATCACGACAAGTTTATCAGCAATAATTAGTTCAAAGCGAACAATTCACAAAATAGGACATTTTTGAAAAATTAGAGGACAAAAAAATTATTTTAAAGTAAGCAACAACCATTTAATGTTGCATAAGCAAGACAAAAAAGAAATTACTTTTGCTTTGCGGATGAACACGAACTATGCTATGTTCCTTTCTGATCCTTTAATTTTTTGACGTGATAAACGAATGAGTTAAAACTTGTCAAAACTAATAAATTATATTTTAAAAAAGGAGTTTTTTATTTCAAATTTATATGGTTTTTGTTAGACAAGGCGAGAGCAATAGAACTTCATGTGATGCTTACTCTCCCGCGGAAAGAGGTCGCATTTACGTCTGGTGTAGAGAAAAAAACATGATGTGGTAAAAGAAAACTAAAACCTTTGAAGTCAGCAGGCCTTTTTAACTCTAAAACATCCCGATAGTCAAAAGCGACAGAAATTGCGTTATAAATTATTCCTTAGCGCTGTTGTTTCTCTCTATAACTCTATTAGCGAGTATGTTTGTCGGCGTTTATCTTTCATCGATTTATTCCAATTATAGTCCCTTTTGCTCTGCAGGTTTTATTCCGCCAAATGCTTGTCACATTTTCTGCGTGCAACGTGACAGCACACATCAGCGCCGAGTGGATGTTTTCCAATTTTGGTTCAGTTTGTTGGATTTTGTAATTATCTAACAAGAGAAATATTTGTCACGTCAGGTTCTTGATTTTGGGAAGATAGCTGAGAGGAGGATATTGAGGAATACAGTTTACATTTCTAAAAACCATTTGACTGGTTCTTGAATAAAAATCCCTAAATAACCACGTGTACATACAACTAGTTGTATTCTCCTGCCAAAACATGAATGGCATTGGTGTCCTGATCGGTAAGGGGTCGGACTCCTAACCAGAGGGTCACAGGTTCGATGTCAGCCGGTCGAAGTTCACTAACGGTGATTGGGGCACGTAAAATATGTTAGCGGTCACAAAGTCCTCCAACTTACCATTCCAAATCAATATCTTTGCGGAGTACTAGACAAGGGGTTGTTTCTGATCTGGCTAAAAAAAAAAAAAACAGAGCGTTCTTCAGGGACCCATATAAATGGTTATTAAACCACCCAGGAGTGTGTGTGTGCGTGCGTGCGTGTGTGTGCGTGCGTGCGTGTGTGTGTGTGTGTGTGAGAGAGAGAGAGAGAGAGAGAGAGAAAGAATAAAGCAACTTATTTTGTTTTCACTTTAAAAAATAATTTTTTAAACATCACGAATTTAGATTAATCTGAAATAGTCGAGTGCTGTGGAATAACTGCGTCGCACCATGCATGAACCCGTTTTAAGCTTCCATGCTTCTGGTTCCTTCTTCATCATTTGCTTTCAATTGACCCGTTAAGTCTTTTTATATGAGGCTTTTGAGTAGGTTATGACAGATAGTCTGTGGAGTTAGCGACAAAAACAGCCGAAATATTTCACTTCCGGATACCAGTGTGAAATTTGGTACAGAGCTTAGGTACATATATAAGAACAAAAAACCGCCGGGAGACACTTGATCAGGGGTCATGAACTCCCGTGATGACGTCATCAAGATGGCCGCTTTTACAGGTAATACGTTCGTTTAATTGCTTAAAACTCCATCATAGATTAAAATATTACAAAACTCAAATGTATCATCTGAAAGCTCTTTAAAAGAGCTATTTAGAAATATTTAATTTTTCTTTCTGAGGTCAAGGGCCCACCTGTGATGACGTCATCAAAATGGCCACTTTTACAAGTAAATACGTTCGTTTAACTGCTTAAAACTCCATCATAGATTAAAATATTGCAAAACTCAAATGTATCATCTGAAAGCTCTTTAAAAGAGCTATTTAGAAATATTTAATTTTTCTTTCTGAGGTCAAGGTCCCACCTGTACTGACGTCATCAAAATGGCCGCTTTAACAGGTAAATACGTTTGTTTAACTCCCCCTAAAACTCCATCATAGATTCAAATATTGCAAAACTCAAATATATCATCTAAAAGCTCTTTAAAAGAGCTATCTAGAAAGATTTAATTTTTCTTTCTAAGGTCAAGGGCCCACCTGTGATGACGTCATTTGAGGCCATTTTGATGACGTCATTACAGGTGGGACCTTGACCTCAGAAAGAAAAATTAAATCATTATAAATAGCTCTTTTAAAGAGCTTTCAGATGATATATTTGAGTTTTGCAATAATTGAATCTATGATGGAGTTTTAGTTGGATTTAAACAAACGTATTTACCTGTAAAAGCGGCCATTTTGATGACGTCATCACAGGTGGACTCTTAAAATTAGAAAGAAAAATTAAATCTTTCTAGATAGCTCTTTTAAAGAGCTTTTAGATTATATATTTGAGTTTTGCAATATTTGAATCTATGATGGAGTTTTAAGGGGAGTTAAACAAACGTATTTACCTGTAAAAGCGGCCATTTTGATGACGTCATCACAGATGTTCCCTTGACCTTAGAAAGAAAAATTAAATCTTTCTAAATAGCTCTTTTAAAGAGCTTTCAGATGATATATTTGAGTTTTGTAATATTTGAATCTATGATGGAGTTTTAGGGGGAGTTAAACAAACGTATTTACCTGTAAAAGCGGCCATTTTGATGACGTCATTACAGGTGGGCCCTTGACCTTAGAAAGAAAAATTAAATTTTTCTAGATAGATCTTTTAAAGAGCTTTCTGATGATATGTTTGAGTTTTGCAATATTTGAATCTATGATGGAGTTTTAGGGGGAGTAAAACAAACGTATTTACCTGTAAAAGCGGCCATTTTGATGACGTCATCACAGGGGGGCCCTTGACCTTAAAAAGAAAAAATAAATCTTTCTAAATAGCTCTTTTAAAGATCTTTCAGATGATATATTTGAGTTTTGTAATATTTGAATCAATGATGGAGTTTTAGGGGGAGTTAAACAAACGTATTTACCTGTAAAAGCGGTCATTTTGATGACGTCATCACAGGTGGGCCCTTGACCTTAGAAAGAAAAAATAAATCTTTCTAAATAGCTCTTTTAAAGAGTTTTCAGATGATGAATTTGAGTTTTGAAATATTTGAATCTATGATGGAGTTTTAAGCAGTTAAACGAACGTATTTACCTGCAAAAGCGACCATTTTGATGACGTCATCACAGCTGAACCCTTGACCTCAGAAAGAAAAATTATATCTTTATAAATAGATCTTTTAAAGCGCTTTCAGATGATATAGTTGAGTTTTGAAATGTTTAAATATATGATGGAGTTTTAGGGGAAGTTAAACAAAAGTATTTACCTGTAAAAGCGGCCATTTTTATGACGTCATTACAGGTGGGCCCTTGACCTCAGAAAGAAAAATTATTTTTTTCTAAATAGCTCTTTTAAAGGGCTTTCAGATGATATGTTTGAGTTTTGCAATATTTGAATCTATGATGGAGTTTTAAGGGGAGTTAAACAAACGTAGTTACCTGTAAAAGCGGCCATTTTGATGACGTCATCACAGATGGGCCTTTGACCTTTGAAAGAAAAATTATTTTTTTTTTTAAATAGCTCTTTTAAAGAGCTTTCAGATGATATATTTGAGTTTTGCAATATTTGAATCTATGATGGAGCTTTAGGGGGAGTTAAACAAACGTATTTACCTGTAAAAGCGGCCATCTTGATGACGTCATTACACGTGAGAACTTGACCTCAGAAAGAAAAATTAAATCTTTCGTAATAGCTCTTTTAAAGAGCTTTCAGATGATATATTTGAGTTTTGCAATATTTCAATCTATGATGGAGTTTTAAGCAGTTAAACGAATGTATTTACCTCTAAAAGCGGCCATTTTGATGACGTCATCACGGAATGACCTTGACCTCCGATCAAGTGTCTCCCGGCGTTTTTTTGACCTCCTATGTGAATTTAAGCCCCACATAAAATTTCAGACTGGTATCCGGAAGTGAAATATGTTTGCACTAACTCCACGGACTAAGAAGAAAATCCAGTTTTCCTGCCTCTATTTGACTTTTGCTTTTTAGGACGGGGTGTTGTATACTTGTATGGGTAGCGCGGGAATTCTGTAGACTAAGTCTTATCACGTATAACCCCGTCAGAACCCTTAGAACCCTTAGGGTAGCCTCAGATGATACGGCATACCTAATATTCTATAATATCCGATTAGCTCAGAAAATAAACCTTTAAAATAATAGACGAAACATTCTCAGCTAAAAACGAGCATATGCCAACAAATATTGAAAGAATAACTTAGCATACGTGTACCCGTCACATGTGTACTAGTAGATTAAAATGTTTGAAAAACCCGATTGTAGAAACTCTTGTAAGTAAAAAAATACATTTTGTTTAGTAAAAAGTGTAACAGTAACGAGTGGTTAAATCTCACTACACTGTGTCGTGGGAGTCCTTGCTGAGTTATTAATGCTGTTCCCACTTGGTAGCAACTCAAAACAGAGCCGAAACTTCGGTATTTCGTGTTTCTTGTCTATTCGATAATACTGTAGGGGATCATACGACCAAGCCTCAGATTTATTGCGTAATTTTGTGCTTCATTATTGGGCAACGACAGAAGTTTTGAAGTTTTAAAGTGGTTAATTTTAACGTTAGTAGCTCGAATGTTTTGTGCTAAAATGCTGCGTTTTCATTGTGAATAAAATGACCTAAGTTTTATGAATGCTGTCATCTCTTTCTCCATAAGTCTGGAAAATACACGTACCTATAATACCGTCCTCTTATTCACAATCAACTTTGCAAAGGAATGTAAAAATGTGGCTGCGACGTTCTCCCTCTGACAATAAATAAATAAATAAATAAATAAAATAAAGAGAGAAAGTTTTTAAAATATTTAAATTATAAATTTGTTGCAATGCTGCTGAAAATCAAATTTAGATTAAAAAAAAAAACATTTCATCAATAATTTAAAAGCATTTTCAATAATTTAATTGATTTCATAAACTTTAGTTAAATATTTAGTAATCAATTTTATTAGTAAAATTATAGCCGGATGTATCAGGGGATACCTCGGTTGTACAAACGCCTCCTAAATACTAAATGCCTACTGCTTTCTGGTTTTTAGCACAGAGCAAAATTTCTCCCTTGGTTCATGACGCACTGCCATCTATCGGAGTTCTTCGAGAGAAATTAACGATTGGTTGATTTCTAAATTGAAATTCAAATATTAAACAATCAAAAATTTTAATTCGAATATTGTTTGGATTTATCACCATAACAACGGCATCATCGGCTTGCCGCAAGGTGGCGCTCAGTATGGAACAAATGTCTCCCGTATTGAGGCAAAAGTAGTGGGCATTTAGTATTTAGGAGGCGTTGGTTGTACTAACTGATTGCCAACTAAACTTAACTTCGACAACACGAGCGCGATGTCTAGTGAACACAAGCTCAGCAATACCAACGCCACCTAAATACTAAATGCATAGTACATTTGCTTCGCTACCGTCGAGATGGGTTCCACTTTAAACGCCACCTTGCCGCAATCCGATAATGCCGTTGTTATTTTTTGATTGGAAAATTTTTTAAATTTAAATTCGGAAATGAACCAATCGTTAAATTTTCGAAGAACTCCGGTAGATGGCAGTGCTTTGTGACCCAAGTGCATTTTGCAGCTATTGGCGATGGATCCAAACAATATTCGAATTAAATTTTTTGATTGGTTGATTTTTAAATTTAAATTTAGAAATGAACCAATCGTTAATTTCTCTTTCTCGAAGAACTCCGGTAGATGACAGTGTATCGTGAACCAAGGACAAAACTTTGCTCTGTGCTAAAAGCCAGAAAGTTGCAGGCATTAAGTATTTCGGAGCCATTGACAATACTGTAACGTTTTGGCTACTCTGTTCGTTAGTTGATTGAAACAGAGGATGCAAGTAAAATACTAGCATATTTATTTCTACAGTATTTACAGCTATGTTACATAATTTGTATAAGTAGATATTTTGAACACTGCTCGACAAGCATGACCATCTTGTCCGCTCTCCCAGAGTCTTCTCCCCTCTCATCTCGAATCCCGGTCTTTTCGGGGGGTCCTAGACCGTCTGTGTTTATCCGAGAATGAGAAAGTTATTACCGTTCTCTTGTCAGAGAGGTTTACATTCCTTAGAATTTATGCTCCGAAAAGCGTCACTGCATGTCGCTTCACACCAAACAGGAATTCTCGCTGGGCGCAACAAATGTCACCCATTTGCCATTTTACTGTGGTACACAAAAACCACATGGCGGGGTTTCTTGGAAAACGAACACTCGTTGACTATTTGCTCGCATTCCTGAGAGTTCCTCGCCTTTGATGTTGATAGATACAAAACAGCGTGTTTATGTCTAAAAGTTTCCCTGCGTGAGGTCCAAGTTTTTGGTAGCCTAAGGAATTTCTATATCGCCATAGGCGATGATAACACGAAACAGACATGTGAAAATGGCGCACCAGTACAGCTCCTTCCCCCTTAGAAAAACTTTTCGATAGAGCGAAAAGTTATAGCTAAACACTAGTCATAATGCATAGACAAAAGGTGAGATTCACCATGGCTTAAAAACAGAACTTTTTTCATCAGTACCCAACTAAATCTTGAGTTGTAATTGATTCAATAAAAACTTATAAAAATACAATTACACATTTGAAAATTTTACTTTTAACAGTAACAAAAACCAATGCAAAACTTATAAGGGAACTCCCTACAATGACATAAAAAAAAATATTGCCTAACTTATAAAGTAATACATTTTCAAATAACCAAAATAAAAACAAATAAACTACCTACAACATCTATTCCCATTGTGAACACAATATTAAATCAAACATTGAAAGAGTACACAACCTTTAACATAATTAAACAAAAGAAAACAAAAATTTTACTCATCGACTGGGCTTCTGCTGAGACTGTCAGCATTTTTATGTAATTTCCCTGCCTTATGTTTAACCTCAAAATTATAAGGTTGCAGAGCTAGAGCCCAGCGCATTAATCTTGGGTTTGTACTAACATTCGATTTTAGCCAGACCAACGGGTTGTGGTCATTGACTACTAGAAATTTATTTCCGTCGAGGTAATAATGCAGCCTTTTTATCGCAAATACGATGCTTGCACATTCCCTTTCAGTGGTAGAATACCGTCTTTCTACTTCAGAGAACTTCTTACTTAAATAAATTATGGGATGTTCTTCCCCATTGTCATCTAGTTGGCTTAATACTATTCCCATGCCTATGTTACTGGCATCTGTCTGCACGATAAACTCCTTCTCAAAATTAGGCGCGTACAGAACGGGTTTGCTAGTTAGTTTTTGTTTTAACTCTAGAAAAGCCTTTTCGCATTCAGCCGTCCAAACTATTTCCCCCTTTTTGACCTTCCCTTTTAACGCATCAGTAAGGGGAGAGGCAATTACCGAGGAATGATTTATGTAATGGGCATAGTACCCCACAAGCCCGAGAAACGCTCGGATTTGGGTTTTGGTTTTGGGAGTGGGGAAATCTAAGATGCTTTGAACTTTGGCCTCTGCAGGAGTGCGTATCCCGTTACCTACTATGTGTCCTAAATATTTTACCTCTCTTTGAGCAAATTTGCACTTGGATGGTTTGATAGTTAGTTTCGCTTTTGAAATTCGATCTAAGACCAATCCTATTTCCTGCAAGTGTTTTTCCCAAGTGTTCGAAAATATAGCAATATCATCCAAATAAGGCACGGCAAAACCTTCGTCACCCGATAATAATTTACTCATCAGCTTGGAAAAGAAATACATATCGTTTTTAAGCACATAGATAGTAAGTTCCATTTCATGTTCCGCTAGATCGGTTAACCTAGGCTCATTGGAAAAGCATTTAATATAACGGTTTAACAATTGGTTTAATTGAACAATTTGGGAATCTGACAGATTTTTATTCGAATCGTTCGTTTCGATTATTTCCTTAAATTCGCAAACTGTTGAATTATTAGTCATATAAGGAATGTTGATTTCTTGATCTATCAAATTCCTATCATCTACCGTAGTGCCTAAATTTGCGCATTTCGCTTCGTGAATAACGGGCACTAATTTTAACGAAGCCTTTGTATAGTCAATTGGATGCCCTGTTTTGTCGCAAGTTTTAACAAATTCATCCATCGCTTTAAAACAATTTGGCCAATAAAAATATTGCCTCAGTTTATCTTCAGATTTAGTGCTTCCCAAATGTGCAGAAGCGGATTCATAGCACAATACCCTAACAGGGTTTCGTACCTGTTTCGGCATTAACAACAATGTTATTGTGTTCCCACACCGATCTTCCTTCGTTTTGAAAAGTATTCCCTTCTCAATCGAATCTACCCTTTTCACTGTTCCCGTATCTTGATTCAATGTCTCCTTAATTAACTCCCTAACTTCGAGACATTCCTTCTGCGCATTCATAAACCGCGTTTGATCAACCTTTAACAGTGTTAACTCGAGGAAATCATCCTCTGCTGCAGGTCTAGAGATCTGCTTTTCTACTCCGGGAGCAGTATCTAGTATGCAGTAATTCTCAGAAACGGGGGGGTTTCTTCTGAGTCTGCTACAGGAGATTTAGGTTCGGAATTATCGCTTTCTTGTTGGATTTTTTTAGTTTTCGACCGCGTTTGAACGGCGTTTAAGGATTCTACGGTGGGAAAATCGTAACCATTTTTCTCCTTGATTAAGGCTGCGGTTCGGTTTCCTAGCAGATACCTATCCTGGTTTAATTGATCCCCGCAGACGGCAGCCTTAGTCGTGAGTGTACCAAAAGAACCGGTAATCTCGACAACAGCTAAGGGTAGGCATATCAATTCTAAACTTAATGGTTGTCTTATCCATACATTCTCTCCGCAGAAACTAGACGGAAGCACATACTTAGAACTTACTAAGTCTATTGTCGCCCCAGTGTCTCGAAGAAAATTCAGAGGTTTCCCATTTACGAATCCTTTATCCATGTACGGGGTTAAGAAATCCGCCTGTTTTTCCTCCCCAATAAAATTAATTGACTCCGTTTCATTTTCTTTCCTCAGCTTAGGACAAGCAGGCTTAATGTGACCGACAACGTTGCAATAATAGCAACGTGGTGCAGCACGTTTTTCGAAATCTTTCCGAATTTGTAAGCTAGGAGTATTTACAGACGTAGATGCCTGATTTCCTTCTCCCCTTTTACTCCATTTTTCTTTAGAGGTAGCGTTCCCGGCTGAAGGTTTATCATTCCTCGCTATTTTATCTTGAGATTTTGGTTTGGTTTTTCGGGCTTCATCATAGTTATCAAAATGTTCTGCGATTTTAGCCGTTGCTTTAAAACTAGACCAGTCGTCTATAAAATGGATTTTCATTTCCGACCCTGCACGTTTTTTCAATTGATCAACTACCATGAGTTCTTTTAATTTATCAAAACTATCTATTTCTAGCCCTGTTAACCATTCGTTCAAATAATTTGTTAGCTCGAAGGTAAAGTCTTTCCACGAACTCTCGGGTTTTTTCTGATGTTGAACAAATTTTTGTCGGAACACTTCCGGACTCAATTTGTACCTCTTCAACAGTACCCCTTTTATGTGACTGTAATCTGAAGCCACCTCTTCGGGTTCCCGAGCAATCAATTGAACGATGTCTAATGGCAATAAACTTAACAAATGAGCCACCCAATTTTCCATTGGAATTTCAGCTCTCCTCGCTTGCCGCTCAAAAATGACTAGGTATAGACTTATATCTGACTGTTTGGCATCAAACTCTGGAATTAATTTCTTAAGATTTAAGCGCGAAGCATAAGATGAAGGGGTGTGAAAATTATTATTTTCTATTAATGCTGGGTTTTCGTTTCTTAGTTTTAACATTTCTAGCTCATGCTGCAATTGCATTTCCTTTTCTTTTAAATAATATTCCCTTTTTTTTTCTTGTTCAGCCTTTTCTAACTCCTCTAATCTTAATTTTTCTGCCATTTTCTCTGCCCTTTCTTTATCTGATTTCCTAGTAGAAATTATGTTTTCGTACAGGACCCTGACAAAATCTTCCTCATAATTCTCAGAGCTCGTTATGAGATTTTTGATTTCGATAATTGTCATTTCTACGGTCGCAGTTACCCCTAGATTTTCTGCAAGGATTAGCAAATCCTGCTTTATTCCTTTTCCCAGGAAAGCCATTTATAAAGAATATAATAACTAACCAAAATTAACAAAATAGCAAGAACTACAGAATTAATGAGTAAGTCAACAAATTATACCTTTGTAATCTCATAACAATTTACCTAAAGTTAATATGCATACAATGTTCCCATATAAGATCTGCACTGTCATACATTCAACTAAGTAAATTTAACTAAGACTCAGCTAGACATTTAAGAAATTGCACTAGTTAATTTTACAACTCAAGAAAAAGTATAAAGATACGCACATACCCAATGGTTCCTGAGCGATTTTTTTCTTTGGCTATTATTATTATTATTAATATTTCTTTTGGCTTATCCAATTTATTTTTGACAGGATACTCTTCGGCAGTATTGACCACACAAGCACAGAGCACAACACAACACAACACAACACAAGGTGTTGCGATTTCACAAATTTCTTCGGCAATGTTGCCCACACACACAGCACTACGCTTGAGAAGACTTTGCAATGTGGTCAAGGGTGACCACCTCTAAGGTAGCTCAGGATGAACTAACTTCAAAATCGATCAGGATGATCTTTCTTTTTCAGCCGGATGGCTAATTTCACACTATGGTCAGGGCGACCAACTTCAAGGCAAATCAGGATGATGTCGCCTTAATTCCTCCGCCGGATGGCTCTGTTCAAAATCTGGTCAGGGCGACCAACTTCAAGACAGATCAGGGTGATCTGAGCTTAGTTCTGTAACCGGATGGTTACAATTTCAAGGCGAATCAGCTTGATATCACCTTTCTTTTCTCAACCGGATGGCTCCGTTTAAAATTTGGTCAGGGCGACCAACATCAAGACAGATCAGGGTGATCTGAGCTAAATTCCGTAGCCGGATGGCTATTTTCTGGAACAATATTGATCAGTTTGATCAATACAAACACGACCCGCCAAGACAGACTCGTGACGTGAAAGTTCCAGTTTCGTTATCAAAGGAGTTTCCTTTCTTTTTCTTCTCCCCTCAAGTTACAAGGAGACGGAAGATTCTTTTTCTTCTCGGAAGAGTGAAGACATTCCCCTCTAACAGCTGAGCAGGGAAGTTCCGACCCGGCGGGAGAAAAGAAAAACAGCTTTCCTCCCCTCAGAATGAGAGCGCAGTGTTCTGGGTCTTTCGATCCCACTTTTGACACCAGTTATAGCTGTAACGTTTTGGCTACTCTGTTCGTTAGTTGATTGAAACAGAGGATGCAAGTAAAATACTAGCATATTTATTACTACAGTATTTACAGCTATGTTACATAATTTGTATAAGTAGATATTTTGAACACTGCGTGACAAGCATGACCATTTTGTCCGCTCTCCCAGAGTCTTCTCTCTTCTCATCTCGAATCTCGGTCTTTTCGGGGGGGTCCCGATCGCTAGGTTTATCAGACCGTCTGTGTTTATCCGAGAATGATGAAAGTTATTACCGTTTTCTTGTCAGAGGGTTTATCTCCCCTCGAATTTATGTGCCGAATAGTGTCAAAACGTTTATCCTGCCTCAAATTTATGCGCAGAATAGTGTCATGCATGTCGCTTCACACCAAACAGGAATTCTCGCTGGGCGCAACAGATGTCAACCATTTGCCATTATACCATGATCACAAAAAACACATGGCTGGATTTCTAGGAACACGAGCACTTGTTGACTATTTGCTCGCATTTCTGAGAGTCCCTCGCCTTTGATGTTAATAGACACAAAACAGCGTGTTTACGTCTGAAAGTTTCCCTGCGTGAGGTCCAAGCATTTGGAATTCCTATATCGCACAGGCGATGATAACACAAAACAGACTTGTGAAAATGGCGCGCCAGTACAATACTAACGTGAATATTTTTGAACAGAATTTCAGTAGTATTAAGATTTTCCCCCATGCTTCCGAAAATACATTCAAATGAAATGAAGAAAAATGTAGTTGTTTACAGCACATCCTTGTTTTCATGCTTTTTAGCCTACTTTCCCGTTAAAAACAAAAGAAAGACGAACAAAGTATTAAAAGTAGCTAAATGCATTTAAAAAATATCGCCAAGTCCAAAAAATATCGCCAAGTCCAAAAAATATCGCCAAATTAAAAAAATAAAAAGGTAAATTGAATATCGAAAAATTAAAAATTTGAAAGTAGGGTATTGAGATGGGGAATTTGTGTGTCGGTCGGTCGGTCGGTCTGTCGGTCTGTCTGTCCCCCCCTAATAACTTTTGAATGAACATTCCGATTTGGACAAACTTTTTTTTGTTGGAAAGATCTCGGCGAGTACAGCTCATTCCCATATTTGATTATTCGATTTGAACAATTTTTGGTTCAACTTTAAACCGTTCAAACAACCGGTCCCGCGATGCTAACTTTTGAGTGAATGAACAGTCCGATTTGAACAATCTTTTTTTTGTTCGAAAGATCTTTTCAAGGATACTTCATTCCCGTATCTACATTTTCGATTTGAACAATTTTTCGTTCAACATTGAACCGTTCAAACAAGCTGTCACCCCTAATAACTTTTGAATAAACAGTCCGATTTAAACAATTTTTTTTTTTTTTTTGTTCGAAGCATCTCGGGAAAGATACTTTATTACCGTATTTAAATTTTCAATTTGAACATTTTTGGTTCAACATTGAACCATTCAAGTAACCTTTCCCCACCTAATAACTTTTGAGTGAACAGTCCGAATGGAATAAACTTTTTTTTGTTCGAAAGATCTCGGCGAGTACAGCTCATTCCCATATTTGATTTTTCGATTTGAACAGTTTTTGGTTCAACTTTGAGCCGTTCAAACAAGCTGTCACCCCTAATAACTTTTGAATAAACAGTCCGATTTAAACAATTTTTTTTTTTTTTTTTTGTTCGAAGGATCTCAGCAAGGATACTTCCTTACCCTATTTGAATTTCCATTTGAGCATTTTTTCGTTCAACATTGAACCGTTCAAGCAACCTTTCCCCACCTAATAACTTTTGAGTGAACCGTCTGAATGGAATAAACTTTTTTTTTGTTTGAAAGATCTCGGAGAGGCTTTCCCAAACATTTCCATATTTCGCTTTTTGATTTGAACCATTTTTCGTTCAATATTGAACCGTTCAGAAAAAAAATTAACATTAGCGTCTACGGGGAATTTAAGTTGAATGTTGATTCTGAACTTAAAGTCGGATTTCCTTCAAACTAATTTTGTAAGAAAATGGTTTTGATAAATAGTGTTTGTAAAGTACTTTTCTGAGTAATCTTCTGTGAGGACTTTGATTCCGACTCCGACTCCGCAAACGTGGCGGAAATGCAGGCTCAGAAAAAAAATGACTGACTGTGCAGACGATTTTTTGTTTATTTATACATTTGTTTTATGTTTTTTATTATTATTTTTTTTTTTGGCAGACGATTTTTTTTGTAACAAAAATTTTTCATTCACGAGAACATTTTATTCTTTATTTATATTTAACAACTGGCAACCGATTAAAAGTGAAATTCGAGACATCTTATTAACGGACGAGTTTTTTTTTTTTTTTTTTTTTTTCTTTTTTTTTCTTTCTTTGATAAAATACGTTTTGATGCTCTTTGTACTTTTATTTATTTATTAATTTATTTTATTATTATTATTATTATTATTATTTTGAAAACAATGGAGGATTTTTTCTACGGAGGAACTGTAACAGTTGCACTCTTTAAAAGGTGGGACAAAGCTTTATTTATTCGTTAATTACTTTTTACGTGTCTATTTCATCTGATGAGAGGGGTATATTTTGCTTTTCGAAATCAGCTCTATGAGCTAAAAAGGTATGTTTGACATAATTTTCAGTTTCATATAATCAAGAGAATAATGATCAGATGCGAGAATGCCGATGTCGATGTACGGGAAAGTAGGCTCGTTTAGTTCTTGACAGAACTTCTTGTAAAATGACCCCCTGAATCCGAATATGACCCCCGTTTTCCCCCATCACGTCCCAATTTTTTTTTAAAACGCCCCCCTTTTTTTTTTCATTTTTCCTTAGTTTCAGGGCTATTATATTTTTTTTGGAGGGGAAAGGAGCCTTATATTCACCAATAAATTTTTTTGAAGGTCAAGAGAGACTCAAAGTTTAAAATCATGAGCACCGAGAAAAAAATCTGGGAACTTGGGGGGAGGGGGGCCAAAATATTTGAAAAATCACCAAAAACTATCTTTTTATTCTAGTTTCTTTAAAAAGACCTTTAAAACATTTTTTTCGGTGCAGAACCAGAGTATAGGATCCGTTCCTATGGCTCCTGGGTCAGAAAAAATTTTCACGCTGTAAAATTAAAAAAAAAAATAAAATAATGCTTTAAAAATCGTACTTTGCACTCGAGTTTTAAAGCAGGTCTTCAGCCAAAAAAAAACAAAATTGTGGCTGATTCTTATGTCAAATGACCCCCTATTTCCAAATATGACCTCAGTTTCCCCCCTCCACCCCCTCTTTCCAGAGAGTCCCCCCCCCCCAATTCAGAGTCATTTTACTAATTCGGAGGGGAAAAGTACATTACGTAACCCGTTAACATAATTCTAAAAGGCAACAGAGGTTCAAAGTTCAAAATCATGTACATGTGTACCAAAAATATAAACTAGGGCGGTATGCCTCCCCCCTCCCCCCCCCCAAAAAAAAGAAAAGAAAATTCAATACTCTGATTTTTCACAAAAAAAAAAAAAAAAAGGAAAGGTTTAAAACGTCTCTTAGAAAAACAAGAAAAGAAGATTTTTTTTTTGGGGGGGGGGGGTACACCGCCATAGTTTATATTTTTGGTACACATGTACATGATTTTGAACTTTGAACCTCTGTTGCCTTTTAGAATTATGTTAACGGGTTACGTAATGTACTTTTCCCCTCCGAATTAGTAAAATGACTCTGAATTGGGGGGGGGGACTCTCTGGAAAGAGGGGGTGGAGGGGGGAAACTGAGGTCATATTTGGAAATAGGGGGTCATTTGACATAAGAATCAGCCACAATTTTGTTTTTTTTTGGCTGAAGACCTGCTTTAAAACTCGAGTGCAAAGTACGATTTTTAAAGCATTATTTTATTTTTTTTTTTAATTTTACAGCGTGAAAATTTTTTCTGACCCAGGAGCCATAGGAACGGATCCTATACTCTGGTTCTGCACCGAAAAAAATGTTTTAAAGGTCTTTTTAAAGAAACTAGAATAAAAAGATAGTTTTTGGTGATTTTTCAAATATTTTGGCCCCCCTCCCCCCAAGTTCCCAGATTTTTTTCTCGGTGCTCATGATTTTAAACTTTGAGTCTCTCTTGACCTTCAAAAAAATTTATTGGTGAATATAAGGCTCCTTTCCCCTCCAAAAAAAATATAATAGCCCTGAAACTAAGGAAAAATGAAAAAAAAAAGGGGGGCGTTTTAAAAAAAAAATTGGGACGTGATGGGGGAAAACGGGGGTCATATTCGGATTCAGGGGGTCATTTTACATAAGAATCAGCCTTCAAAATACCAGAAGCATTTTCAAGGTTTTTTTTTGTCGAACAGTGTAGTCAGTAAATGCTTCTAGCTAACTTCTACGTAACGACCTTCAAAGTATCAGCTGACAATTTTTCCACCGAGATACAGCCAGCTGACGTATATATTTATCAATAGTTACATATAAGCTATCATCTGGTAAATTTTTAGGCGAGAGGAAATGACTGAATTTTTTTTTTTTTTCCTTCAAGCTTGGGAGGTTCCAACTACTCATCCCCCCCACTGTGCCGCAGCTGACGGTCATAGGGCTTTATGATACTGTTGTCTGATGCGTATGGCCAATTATCTATCGAGAGGAAATAATTAACCAAATTTTCACCTGGCTCTCGGACTATTAAGCTATACTTTTGTTTTGGCAAGTGTAGAGGAGGCAGTCCCTAGCGAGCAGCCGCGGCGGCGAGTTCTTCGCTTTTCCGAAAGCGGATGCGTCACTTGACATCGCTTTCACTTCTAAAGTAGTCCGTGCAACACCGGGCCACGCAGTTAGTTTATTATAAAAGTTGACTATAACTATTTTTCTAAAGTTGTGATAACAAACTATTTTCGAAATATATAGTCACTTCTTTGCTATTTTTATGTGGCGAATTTGCTGAAAAGTTCAATTTGCACTCATGGTCGATTTTTTTTTTTTTAACTAATGGTGTTGAAGGAATAATTTTTTAAATAATGACTTTCAATAATAAATCGGCGTGTTGTAACCTGTCTGGAACTTTAAATGATATCAAAGCCGCGGCGGCCACCTTGTCCAGTGGTCAGAGAAGTTTGACACGGACGGCGATGCCCCGGGCTCGAATCCCGGCTAGGACGTGGATGTACTTTCTCTCTCCTGTCCCTGTCCTTTCTTTGGTTGACTGTGTAGTTGTGCTGTGCTCACCCAAAACACGGATCCCTGGGGCATATGTGGTACTGTGGAAGTCGGACTTCACACCAAATTACAGTACAGTTGGAGAAGTGAAGCGGTGCATCCCAAATTTCCAGCCTGTCTGTCACAAGACAACAACAACAAGTACTATCAGCGTAAAGTGATTGCTCATTCTAGCTACTAGATGGCAGGTCTCCGGCTCGTAACTAGTTTATCATTTAGCAACGAGTTAAATAAATGTATGTTTTTCGTAAGTACCCAAGTAGCATCAACTCATCGGATTTTGCTCAGCCGATCATCGAACTCCTCATAAACTGATCCCGTAACGCTGATGACATCGTTCCGATCAGTATCCGAGCACGGTTTTCAATGAGTTGCTTTTCATCGGAAAGCGATATCCTTCCGATCAAGTTTCCCGATGAAAATCATCGGCACGGGACTCTTCTGCTCGTAAATTGCTCCAATCTCCATCGTATTTCGATCAAAACTTATTGGATTTTGCTGCTCGGATTCTGTTTGGCCGATGAGACATATTGGATCATCGTCCAATGAGAATTTCATCGGGTTTCGATGAATGGCCGATCATCGGCCGAAGAGATGATGCTGCTAGGGTATGAAAGTTTTTTCTTTTTTTTTCCTCTCTCTGTTTCTCTATATTATGAGAACGATGCTGATAAAACGATGTAGCAATGAATTAAAAAATTCTAAATCTAAAAACTTATACAATAAAATATGGTGGTAATTTGAGGTGCCCGGAGCTCTTTAGAGCAGCGGTTCCCAAAGTGTGTTCCGCGGAACCCTAATGTTAAGGATTAGGCCAATAGCTAGTTTAGACACAAATTTATTACTTTACGCAGAAATTTTTACAAAAATAAAAGCAGAAAACTGCTTTCGCAGTTCTCTGCGTCTTTAGCATAATCATCGCTAGATATTTCTGTAGAGGTCTTCCAACGGCTTTTAAGTCCATGTTGCGTTCAATTGTTGCGATTTTCTGATCAAAAGGAAGTCCAACATGATATTAGTTTATATCCCATGACCTTTATAGCCTCAGTGTTTTTATAATTCTGATCAATGAATTGCTTTTGGGGAAAGTGTCCCTTTCGGGGGGAGGAAGCTTTCAATTTAATGTGAAAACAAGCACGCAACCAGAAAAATGGCTGCTGAAATTTAAAAAAATACACTTTGATAAAAAGAAATTTTAAATGACTGAGCACTGAGCACTGCAAAAAAAGTTGTTTTTGCAGTATAATACTGACAGCAGAGGTTCCAGTTCAAAACTGTAAAAGCACAGTAATAAGCTGTACAGCTCGTTATTTTAGTTTATTATTGTAAAGCTAGCAATTTTACCATAAAATTTAGCTGTATAAAATTGTAAAAACAACAGTATAATGCTGGCAGCAGAGATTCCAGTTTAAAACTGCAAAATGCACTGTAATAAGCGGTGAAGCTAGCAATTTTAGTTTATTTCTGTAAACTAGTGATTTGCAGTTTCCTACTGCAAAATTAGCACGTTCACACTTTATTACTGTAAATTTCTGTATTACACTGTAAAAACACCTATTTTTTTACAGTGAGGTAGAGTTTTTCTTTTGAAAAATATCTCGTTTTAAAAGTACCCAGATAAAAGCAGAGCTTGATTTCACAACTGCATTGAATTTTCTAAAAAAAAATAAATTTGCGAAAAATTCCAGTCATGTAATTAGCATTCACAGCAAATGTCCTTGTAATTCCACCAACCCGTTCTTTCTGAATAGGGGAATTTCATCTGGCTATCTGGCGATGGTTTAATGACCACAGCAGTGTCACCTTGACCTCGTACGAACCTGTTCTCTCCCGAAATACTACTTGTCTGTCTGTCGGTCTTCATGCGAGCCACACTCTCGATTTCTTGTTGTTTTTACGGGCCGACGTTAACATCCTTTCCTTTTTTTCTCTCTGATGCATGAATGATTCTTTCTTGTTTGTTTCTTAATGTCTTCGCTTTTAATGGGAAAGACACGCTTGGATCTTGACCTTGAAATCGCTGTTGCTATGGTGATTATAGGCTTTCGTTACGCAATGCGCGGAGCATAGCGGATAATGAATGCGTTTCAATTACGACGATGCCTTGAATTCAATTTGATACATTGTAGCATTTTCCTGTGCAATTCCTTGGAGGCAATAGTTGAGTATTAACAGTGATGACAAGAAATCTAAACCTACTTTAAATTTAAATTCCCGAGAATTTACGCTCAAATTCAACACCATCTTTGAGTTTGGATTTTCGGATTGTCTGGATGAAAACATGAAAATTGAAAGTCTTTTATTCTTCTTTCTAAAGCAGTGGATTTGAAAAATTCGATAATTTCAATGGAATTACTCGTTTTAAAGATTACTGAACAACTGAGCCCGTTTTGACCATCTCTTGAAAATATACGGTAGTGACTACTTCTTTTTGCGGAAGCTCTAATCCCAAACGTTGATGTTGTTGCTTTTACAACTCTGGGGTTCTGGGAATTCCGAGCCTAAGTAGACAATGCTACCTGATTTAAGGCGCAAAGGCACAGCTTCCCATTTTACAGAGCACCACGAAGGTAGAAGTGTTATTAAGCTCAGAAAACACACACAAATGGAAGCACAATTTATCAATATTTCGTAATTTTTATCCACACCAAGAGCTGAACAACTTGTGACTCAGAACCCCCAGAGGCATTCATTCGGAATAGGAGCTTGGAGAGAAATTTAACGTGCATCAGTCACACTTGGCGAACACAATATATTAATACATATTAACAAAAAAAAAGCACTAAAATAGTCCCTTAAAATTTCAAAACACAACACTGCCATCTATCAATTATTTTTTAGTATCAAAAGCAAATTTAAAAGTAAAAGTTGGAAAAAGGAATTAAGAAAAGCCTACCTGAGTACTAAAAACAACTAAAAAAAATATTTGTTAACAAATAAACAAAATTCAGTAAAGATTAAAATAACTGTGCTTTTTATGATCGGTTATGAGAAAGAACACGCCGCTAATTAGAATGACGGTTTAAAGTATTGTTTAGCATTTGAAATGTTATCAAAATATATGTTTAATATGGTTAATAAATTCCGATCTAATTAACTCAGAAGTTCTGAACGAATTTCATCGTACGCAGAAAGATCTTTTCTTCAGGGCGCTTTTCCACTTACCGACACGGCAACGATAAATCGTAAGCGATTGTCGTCATCCGACATTGGAGCACGCAAAATGCATTAAAATATGCTATGCGCTTTTCCATCGCCCGATTTTAGGACGATTGTGCCGTCTCCGACCGAACGCTGTCGTTTGTCGTCCCAATCGTGTCGGATGGCATCCGTCTCGCTTTTAAAATCGGGACGATATTCATCCATCTGTTTACTTTCTTCGAACTATAGCAATGGCGTTTAAATTTTACATCTCTGTATTAATAAATATAAGCTTCAATTTGCAGACGATAAAAAAAAAGATGTAGCAATAAAACAATTTTATTCATTTTATTTGGTACTAGCGGTACCCGCACGGCTTTGCCCGTGGTATAAAATTAAAAGTTCATTTGTAAAAAAATGATATAGCAGAAAAAAATACTCTATTTTAGTTATAATTCAACTATAATTCCTTCAAAGTATGACATAAAAATTTGGTATGGACCCTACACTACTTCCTTTTACGTGTAAATTTCTTAGTAGATGCCTTAAGTGCTAAAATAGTGCTTGAAGTGAGTAAGATAACAATTCAAACATTTGCATCCCTAGTTTGCCACGAAACAATGCAAAAAAAATGTTTTACAATGATTAATCTCCTAAATATCGCCGATTTTAACATCATTCAGAAGATTTTTCGCAAAATATCGCCAATAGCGCCAAATTGAACCCAAAAAAATTTTTTTTTCGCTAAATTTATTGCCAACTTGGCGATATGTCGCCAAATTGGCGTCAAACACTTGGTGACCAAAAGCTTGGCGAGATATCGCCAAGTGGTCGCGCCAATTCATATCACTTTGGTCTGCATTGAAAGCCCTGATTACCCCATAAAAGGGGTAAATCACCCCCTTGGGGACATTCGAATGCAACCCCAAAGATAGGTGCACAAAAATAAGCCAAAAGAAAAAATAAGAAAAATTTTGTTGCTCACAGAAACCAACAGAAATCTTACCAAAGTTTAAAAGAAGAAGAAAGTTTTCTTTCCTAACTTCAAAAACAAAATAATACATTTTCCGAAATGACATACTTTAGAAAGAACGTTGCAATATCGCAATAAGATAGAAGTAAATATACTGAAATAGAATTGAATGCCAAATTGTAAAAAAGTCGCCAAAAAAATAATTTTTAATATTGTCTTTCATTATTTATTAAATGCAATTATTGCTGCAAATTACAGTCCAACAATAAATAATCACATTGCAAAAGTATATTTGGAGCAATTTTTTCTTTTAAACTCAACTGATCCTAAAAATTTTAAGTATTAGTCATAGAAATTTCGTGCATTATTCTTCACAATGATAATAAAAACAATAAACATCGACAAAGATCAACCAGCAAACGATAAATTAAAAGCTAAATTCGTTCACTCAAGCCATTTGCTGCAATTTATATTGAAATAAATTAATAATGAAGTAAAATATGTTTTGCAGACGATAAATTTAGAATGGTATCCTGTATTTTAAGGAAAGGACTCGATTTCTCATTTGATTGACAGGTGCCATCTTATCACGGTTTTTAATATTTCATTTGACTAATTTTAATAAGGCTTGGAGTTTGGATTGTTACAAAAACAAATACATTTTTAAAATTATTAAGGGAAAAAGAACGAAATAAAAACGTAACCATGGTAACAACATGAAAAGTTGATTTCCGTTGATAAAATAATTCATTTCATCTCTATTTTCAAACAAATTTTATTCGCGAGCAAAGCCATTTTAGAATCGTTTGGCTTGCTTTACTGAAGGTAAGCCTTGAATTTCGGGATTCTAAAAACAATTGTTACAGCTCTCCTGATGATCGTAGAAACTTCGAAAAAACGTCATTTTGTGCAGAAAATTTCAAGCTTTCGAATGACATAAGACTTGAAAATGTGTATGGAATATTTCTTCCCTATTTTATCGAATTTCCGCTAAGAATTCGAATAGAAAAAGAACGAAATGGAATTTTCGAAAAATCGCTTCGAGGTGCAAAACTACATGCTACAAACTAATTTTGTGCCAAGTGGCATGAAAATCGACCGAACGGTTTTGGCGCTACGCGCGTAACAGACAGACAGACAGAAAGAAAGAAAGAAAGAAGGACAGACAGAACCACCTTCAGCTTTATTATTAGTAGAGATTTTGTTTCATTATTGTTGTTCAGACGATTTTTAATGCTACAAAAAAAAAACGCAAATTTTCATTCTTATAGTGTTAGCGCAGCCGAGCGATAAATGGCGAATCTATTCGATGGTGTTCAACGAAGAGACGATTGACAACGAAACATATTTATTAACGAATTCTCTTCATTATAACGAAATGGGGATATACTCGCTTAGTACTAAAGAGCACTACAATTACGAAAACAAAACAAAACAACAATATTGCGACGACCAACTATATCATGGCGAACTGTGGACTTAATTTGAAAAAGTTCTATGGCAACCCTTTGGAGTATTAGCGCTCTTGGAGATTAGATCCGCCATTTATCGCTCTGTGATTCCAGCAGATAGTATGCGTTTCGTTCTTAGTAAACAAGGTGAGAATGTAATAAAGTTGTGAATATCATGCACTCAATATCGTATTTTCATTTGTTTTCTTTTTCTGGAGGTAAAGTAAATATAACAGTCGTAATCTGTTAAATGGAGGATCCATAATAATATACGTGTGAGCACAGTGCTATCTCGAAATGAAATGCGGTGGAAAATGACCCGTTCGGAGAAACGATATCGTTTGAGTGGAAAAACAGTGTTATAAACGACACGACACGGTACTTATCGTTGCAGTATTACCATCCGACTTTCGTCGTTGTCGTGTCGTCAAGTGGAAAAGCGCCCTCAGAGTGGTATTAAATTTCATGTGGTAACATCTCCCAAAAAATGGTTAAAATGAACTCAGCACACATCAAAACATGTAAATCCGACGAAATTCTAAATTTTTCACGAATCTAATGCTTTCATCTATGCATTGTATTTAGAAGAAAGCAATTCCTGAGAGAAATAGACAATCCTAAATTGCACAAAAACGATTTACCGAACATAAAAGAGAAATTACATTAAAGTTTTCGAAACACATTCCGATCTCACTAAATATTTAATGACGTAACGTCTATTTCATAGATCCATACACTGCAAAAAATGAATGTTTTACAGTATAATACAGCTAATTTTGCAGTAATAAACTAAAATTTCTAATTTTACAGTGCTAAACTGTGAAATTACTAATTTTACAGTTTATTACAGTGCATTTTGCAGTTTTAAACTGGAACCTTTGCTGCCAGTATTATACTGTTGTTTTTACAGTATAACACGGCTAGATTTCACTGCAATAATTTGTAAAATTGCTAGTTTTGCAGTTTATTACTGTGCATTTTATAGTTTTAAATTGAAACTCCAGCTGTAAGTATTATACTGTAAAAACACCGATTCATTTTTTTCAGTGTATTATTATCGTTTTAATTTCAGTTGGATTTTTTTTTCTTTAATGCTTTCGTTTGATTCCCTTTGTCGCTTTAAAACGGAAAAGCTCCGAGCATCCGCCAGCTATCCTTAGTCGTGTATGAAGATATATACATACAATCAACTAGACTTATCTCTTTTTACAAACAAAAAACCCACTAAAACTTGTTCACCACGCCATAAAAAGTGCAAGTTTCTTCACTGGAGCTAAACCCATTTCGAAACGCCTTGGAATCGCGAAAGCCATTTTTTTTTCCGCCCATGATGTCTTCTGGGGAATGAGATGCAGCATTTCCTCATGCTCGAAGAAAGACAAGAGCAATCCCAGATATTTCTCTTCTGTAAACGGCATCGCAATGGGAGGAATTATTTATTTAATGGATGGAGCAAAGAAACAACGAAATGTTTCCTCTTTCTCTTTTATCAGAGATATTACAAATATGTGATTTGGTGGAGTGTTTTAATTGAGCTTTCAAGTTCACTAACAAATTAAGCAGAACGCTTGTTTAATACCTGATCGTTTTTTTCAACTTTACATTAAAATTAGCCAAAATTTCCAGTTGTTGCTTTCTTAGCTTGTGCTTATGTATTGCTCTAATTATTTTATAAACAGATATAATTATGTATCGTTGTCAAAAGCACCATTCTGCCATGTTAAACCCAAAAGTCGTATCTGTACTTGAGTTATAAATTAGACGTAGCCGTTTAAACTTTTCGCCTCCGTGAATTTGATCCAGATGCAAGTTTTTCGGATTTTTTTTAAAAAATATTCCTTAGTGATAAAGGTCCATAAAACATTGCATTTAGGTAAACTATATGACAAAGAACAACACAGTGACCGTAACTCGTTTTTGATAAAAAGTGAAGATATGACTTATATGCTTAGCACGGCGGCATTGTGCCTGAATCGGTTCTGGAAGAAAACGCTTAGTTATGTTTTTAAAATTAACTGTATTCATGGTGTAAACGGTACAACTTCGAACTAAGTAAAAGTTACAAAGATGAGTGCATTATTCTTTAAAACTTAGGATAATGAAAAGGGCTCGTCATCCTCTAAGAATGGAACACATAGAATATCCCTTAGGGTCTTCGATGCAGCTTCTGTTCGGTACTTGATCAAAAGGAAAACGTGGGAAAGGGACTTTTTTGATTTAAAAACATACAAATTCTTTGGAATAATTTGCTGATATTTTTTCTGTTTGAATTTCAGTAAATTTTTGATCATGGATAATATGAACTAGTGAAAGCACATTGAATCTATACCGTCTTTTTACAGAACTCTTATCACACAGTAAGAACACTAAGTTTATTTTTACTGTCAAAATAATAACAAGAGTAATAACAATTATAATACACTTAGACTATTTTTTTAGAAGAAATTGATTTTTTGTTATCGTAATAAAAATTCATAATTTTCTTATTCTTTAAAATAATTTGCTAATAATTTTTATGTTTGAGTTTGAGTAAAATTTTGATTATGAACTAATCAGAGCACAATGAAGCTCATACGTGTCTTTCTACAGCACTTATCACACAGTAAGGACACTAAGTTTATTTTTCGGTCAAAATAATAATAAGAAAAATAATATTTTTTTTCCGCTAGCCTTAAACAAATTTTTAATTTTCTCATTTACAACTTTTGAACTATCTAAAAATATTTGCAAGAAAACAAAAAAAAAAAAAATCATTCTAATACATTGCATTTTTTCTTCAAACCCTCAAAAAAAAAACCATGCAATGTCGCAACAGACTTTTATCTTCACAAATCCTCTCCGTGAGTAATAGAATGTCTTATCTCTATTCCATACATTACAAAACAGCGAAAACTTGAAAGAAACACCCATTTTTCTGAACTAAAACACCAAATAAACTGAAGAAATTTTGTCTCTTCTCGTAGCTAAGCTTAAGTGAGCTGGCTGTCTTGGAAAAAAAAAACAACATACAGTAGTTTGCCATCTTTATCTGAGTACGGGAAATAGGCTGTCATATTTTTTGAGCGGGGATGTCTCACGCAGCTTTTTTCACCATTTCCTTTGGAAATGGTGGAAAGCTACGTGACAATTTCAGATAAGCATTCATTTCCGTTTTCTTTTTCTTGGTTTTTATGGAAAATAAGAACTCTCGATTCCTGTGGGATTCGCTTTTTTCGTTCGAAAACGTGGTCGAACTCAGCTTCGATTAGAATTCGTTATCAGTTTGTGGTTCTTCTTCACTGAGTCGGCATCTTATGGAGTGGATACTGGAAGTATAAGAAGATAAGTCTCTTCTATCCGATGCAGAACAATTCAATTTTTATTTATTGTGTTCAATCATTCAAAACTAGTGACTTTGATCCAATATTTCTCAATTTTTACCTCACCTATTCATATTCTAATAGTGATATTACATCTACTGGCATGAAACGAGAAATAAACTCTTCAGCAACGAAAAGCAATTTATTATACTCTAAAATAATATATTTTAGATTCATAGCAATTATTATTAATCGCAGCCTCCTTTTATATTTTGGTACGAAAATATTTCTATTCGTTTAAATTAGTAAAATAAAAAGTTTAAGTTTATTTTTGCTAAATTTAAATGTTTAATATGGTGAACTGCCTGCAATGACCATTAAGTGGAATATTCTGAAAGTTCTTTACAGTTTTTTTTGATACAAATCTCTCGAAAAAAAATTACATTTTTCCCACATGTCAAAAAATATATTTTTATTTATAAGCCAAACAAACATGATCTCAACTTAGGCAGGGATTCAAGTGAAACAGCACTGCGATCGCTTCGAATTGCAATCGCTACTGGAAGTGAATTACATTATCATCAACTTAACTTGGCATGACGTCACTACGGGTGGAGTCAATAAGAGCTCACAAGCACTCAGCGATCTCCTCTTATTCGCCAAGTAGGCTGTGATGTTTTATCTAGCTCGTTTTTCATAGGCAAACGTCACGCTGACGTCACGATGTTTTTATCAAGAAACGTTCTAATGTAATTCATTTCCAGTAGCGATTGTAATTTGCGATGGCCTGTTTCACTTGAATCCCTGCCTTAGCAAAATCTTTTCAATTTCTCGCCAAGCCAGAGGTTCTAAGCAGATATGGCGCCATTACTATGTGAGTCGCCGCAGGACTTAAATCTTGACGCCATAGGCGTTTGGTTCGACGAAAGAGCATGTCCGTCTCGTCGGAAACCAAGAGCCCGACCCCTTGTAGAAGATTCGCTTAGAATTGGAATGGTATAAATTTCATAAGTTTATGTAGGTGAGGGAGCCCTGCGATCAAACTGACTAGGGGCCCGCCTTTACTTTTAACAGCCCAGAGTATAATCCTTAAATATAGAAACATTACTGTGCATTAAACAAATTTAAAAATTATTTTTAATAGTAATAATACAGACGGGGATCAGTCCATTTTTGCGGAGAGCCCCCCGCCCCCCTCCAATTCCTCTCCAATCTACAGTTCCCAGTTTCTAGCTTTGGCCCCAACAAGCCGGCCCCTAGTTTACAACTTCGATGACATTCCTTCGCGACGCCCCTGATATTTTTTGTACTAAGAGTGAATTATTTTTATAGATAAAGCTCAATTATAAGTAATAGAGATATGTCAATTACATGTAGTTATTTAGTAGTAGACCAAAAATTAATTATTAACTGCATTTGTCGATTACTGGGTCTGAATAAAAGTTTTCAGCAAAAAAAGATCTTTTAAACCAACATAAGTTAATTATTTCACCATTTGGCCAATTACTAGCACTGATTGCATTTTAGACAACTAGTAGTTGACCTCTCCTTATTCGTAACAGAAATGGTTAGTTATTAAAAGATTTGTTTATTTACTTAAAATAACATGGACGATCTGCATATCACAAGAAATAAACCTGTTAGAACCAAATTTAAGCTCAAGCAATAAGATTAATTATTTCATCTCGTAGTACTTCTTGCTAGCACCAAAAGGGAATTTCTTGAAATTTTCGAGATGGCTTTGAAAGTGTTTCGTTATAACCTCCAATTAAAACTTCTGTTGCAACTATAAATTGTAACAGAGCATTTCATGAGATGTTAGAAATGTGTTTTAGTGATCAAATAAAGAATATCTGTTTATTCGTTTTTTTTTTTTTTTTTTTTTTTTTTTTTTTTTTTTCATTTTGGTGCTCCAGCGGTCAATTGCTAGCTTGTGGTCGGTTACTGGCAACTCATCTTATTATTCTTTAAAAAATATCACTCATCATCTTTTTAGTTTGAAATTTACTGAAAGCAAACTTTCTGTAAATGGTTTTGAAAATACATATATTTTCACTTTAAATGTAAGATATTTCCGAAGCAAAAACAAGCACTGCCATGTACAAATACGTAAGTAATTTATGAATAAATTAATAAATTTAATTCGTTATTATATCCTTATTTCTGGGAAAATTATTTTAAAATTTCCCACTTTTCATATTTTTGAATGTTTAGGAAACAGTGTAAGATGTAATATTAAAATAATTTCCTCACAGAAAAAAAAAACTTGGAATCTTTTCCCAACGAACAATATTTTCTTTTCAGCAAATGTGTTTATAAAAATTATTCCTTTCAAAAACTAATATTCTTCAAGTCCTTTCAAATTGCCACAAGAAAATAATCATTTAGCTTCGTGTTTTCATTTCAGTTCGTTTAAGGTTTTGCAGATGATCTTTTTGGCTAAAAATTGTACGAAAGCGAGCGTCGGAAGTTATTTTGGAGCGGCATAAAAAAGTAAATTGAAGATTTCTAGAAAATGCCATCTCTAAGGCCGTATTTAAGAAATATATTTTTCTCGGATAAACTATAATTTATTTTCCGACATGCTTTAGGAATAAGTATCCACATAAAAGAGCGGAAATAACGTTGACGTTTTCTTTTGAATTCTGGAATTAAAATAAATCTAGTAAATTCGGCAATGATATGTTCTTTGAAATTCATTAAGTTTCTTATTTTGGATAGTTTTTTCTATGTAGATATTTTTATTTATATCGAAAAGAAAATATGTTTTCTTAAATTTATTTATTTATTCATCTAATAGAGAAAGGAAGTTTTTTACTTTTTTTTTGTACTTCAAAATAAGTATGTTAATACACATTTTTCGGAACGTTTAGGTAAATTATTAGCACTCAGATCTTTGAACTTTCTCTTCTAAGAAAAGTCATTTTAATTTTAAAAAGCCTTCGCAAATAGCCCATTGAAAGTCTCATTGTAAATCTTTCAATGAAAAACCTTCTTTCTTGTTCAAAAGCTTTTGAGTAGTGCTATTTATATCGTTGTCATGTATTGTAAAATTGGACCGTAGTTTGGACTAGGAGATTTCTTATTGCTTACGAAATTTGGAGAAAAAACGAGTTTAAATTTACAATGCGTTCTAAAAGTGCTTTTATTATCAAATTGTTTTTTTTTTTTTTTTTGGCTTCTTCCTATATGAAATTCGATTTTCGTTTTAGATGGATCACACTCTGAACAACCAAAAATGCAACTACCAGAAATATATCTGTGGCTTGATTCTAAAAGGGCCTAAGTCAAAAATGTTAGTTTCGAGAGAAAGGCGATGAAAGATATTTGAGATTTTTTAGAATGCTATAACTTTCTTATACTAAGATTCCCATTATTATTTTTGGTACTTGTTTATTGTTAGTGTAAAGAAACATTATTTTATCATATGAAATTTTTTAACCTGTTACTATTTTATATATAAATATTATGACATTGTACGTATATGAGATTGGCTGACATTATAATGGAAATACAACCAATTTTAGTTTGATATTAGACATCGGCCTTTGTAGAATTAGAGTTATACTAAATTGGAAACTTTTGACGTAAATAACACAGAATGTGAAAAAATTGACATTGGCCCTTTTAGAACCAAGCCACAGATATAAACACTTGCCACTTTCTCCCCCAGCCCCCTTCATCTTTTATCTGCTTAGCCATGCTTGGCTATTTTCAGCAGCTCAGTAGAGTCTAATTGTTTACTTAACTTAAATGACGACCTGTTGCTTTATTTGACTATAACGTTTTGATTGAACGTTGTAACTCAAAGAGAGCAACGGGCTATAATAAAATGTTTTGGTTAATTAACTATTCACTGTAAAAAATAAATGTTGCTATTACTGCATAATACAGCTAATTTTATAGTAGGGTCATTCCATAGAAATGTCAACCTCAGCCGAAGAAAAACAAATACCGAAGTGAAAAAAGTATCGAAAAATAAATAAATAAATAAATAAATAACAATCATACACCATAGAAAGTTAAAAAAATTGAAAAAGTATTGTAATTATCACTGAGATAAGACATAATAAATAGTTTGTAGTGTGTTTACTGCTTGTTATTCGATAGTTACGTTAGCCACGTTACGTTAGTCGCACTCCATCTTGAGTAAAAGGGACAATTAATACTAAAAAAAGTTAAGATTTAATAAATGTGTTTCATGTTTCTAAAAGTCAACTTTACACATTTTTCAAATATGTCATTCAATTTTTAACACTTGCTTAACTATGAGAGATTTTTGCCTCACAACATAAGCATTAGTTTTCAGGGTTGCAAAAATGTTGCGTTAGTCACGCTGCTATGTTGGTTGGAAAAATATCTACTGTCAGTAATTTTGTTTTAAATTCTTAGCAGAAATAATACCTATATACCATGTACGTTGTAAATCCACCAACATAACTAAAAAATATTTTTTATCCTTTAAACAGTTACAAAATCAGCTCTGAATGTTACGTTAGTCACTATAGAATGACCCAGTAGTAAACTGTAAAATTGGTAGTTTACAGTATTAAACTGTAAAATTTCTAGTTTTATAGTAATAAACTGTAAAATAGCTAGTTTTGCAGTTTATTACTGTGCTTTTACAGTTTTGAAAACCTCTGCTTTTGTAAAAACAACAAATTTTTTTTGCAGTGTAGGGCTATAGGCTATTCGGTAGCAGGCTACTGTCTTAACAGTTCAATATTTTGAGATTGTCATTTGTTATTTTGACTGCTGTCATGTTGTAACAGCTATATCCCAAAAGACGTTTTTTAAATAACATTCTATTCAATGAGTGATTTACGTCGTACTTCAATATTTCTTCGAGCTTATTTTTCTTTGTTGTTGCATATTCATGTTTATATTATCTGTAAATATCTTAGAAATTCAGAAATAAGTTACTTTAGCTTTGAGACTTATGATATTGCACAACGCAAAGGTAATTTGTAAGAAAAGCAGTCGAAAACTTTGTACAATTGATGAAGTTAAAAATACAAGACAACGTGTCTACAAGTACAAATAAAAGGTTAAAATAGAGTTAGAAAACTCTAGCAGATAGCTATTTCGGGGCTATTATGAATGAAGCCCCATCATCAGTTTTTACACTGATGATGGTTCACTGACACCAGTCAAGTAACATGGGAAATTTTATTTGTACTTGTAATGGGACCTTTATTTGTACTGAATGAAGCCCATCATCAGTTTTTACACTGATGATGGGGCTTCATTCATAATAGCCCCGAAATAGCTATCTGCTAGAGTTTTCTAACTCTATTTTAACCTTTTATTTGTACTTGTAGACACGTTGTCTTGTATTTTTAACTTCAGCAAAGGTAATTGTTTCTCGCCCAATAGCCCAGGTCCTAGTAGGAGCTAGAAGATTTGAAGTTGTAAGTTTTTCAAGTGGAGCTTCTAATGCTTTATGAAATACGTTGAATTCCTACAAGCGCTAACAACTTGACAAATGGGGACGCATTGTTATAAAATACACAAATAATTTCGTAAAATATTTACTAAGACAAAACGTTGCACTCTAAATTGAAGGGCTTGGGAGATGAAGAGGTAATGTGACAAAACCAGGGACGTCATTTCAAGTTTTTCCAAGGGGGGGGGGGGGCAAAGGGTCCAAGCACAAAGCAATTTCATCGGAAGACATGAAAAAACACGCCCACTTATACGTAAATACATTGAATTCTCAAAGTCAGGGGGGGCGAACCAATTCAGTAACCAAAAAAAACCAAAAATTCAACAACACAATACCAATTGCAATTGACCCCCCCCCCTCCCACCTTGCTGGTGGCAACTTTTCAAAAAACGTTTATGTTCCTTTAGCATTTTTGAAATCGTAGAATTCGCAAGGAAGTCATTTAACCCATTAATGCCTGACATTTTTTTTCCAAAGATATTTTGTATACTGGTTACAAACAGTGTTTAATGGACAGGAAAAATAATTAAAAAAATATTATGTAAAAAATAATTTTTTATTAAGGAAAGAAAAATCGTCCCTTAAAAGTTACGATAGACCCCAGAGGGTACATACTTTTTTTACTAAATTTTTTTCTGCCTACGATATAATATTTAAAAAGACATTTTATAAGAAGAAATAAAATCAGCAATTAACATAAACTGGGAAGCTGGGAATAACTTTGAAAACTTAGCTTTTTTTCTTGAGATTGTGAACGATGTCATTTTTGATGAAGATCACATTAAAACTGCTACAGAACACACTTTACAATGGTTATGTGCTTCAATCTGTTAATAACGAATTCAAACAATACCAAGGTACTAATTGAACACTATTATTTGGTTGAAATGTTCATTTCGGGGAAATTCAGACCCTTTTTTGTACCGTCCCTAAAAAGAGACGCTAGGCATTAATGGGTTAATAAAATGCTATTTGAGCAAGATAGTAGCTACAAAATGCAGTTCTTTATTTTCTCAATAGCCTAGCAGTTAGATACTCAAAACGACTTCATTGTGTTAAACTTCATTAATAGTAAAGCACAAGAAATAAGTTGACATTTTTGGAGAGTCAAAATTCCGAACATAAATCAAAGTATTGAGTAATTCCAGTGCTGCATTTTATCTATAATTGTTACCATGGCAACAGTTTTACCTTAAGTGAATTCGTGTGCTATTATAAATTGAATTATTTGCAAAGATAATTGAGTTACACTGCCTAAAGTATACAACATTTTAATAAAATAATAAAAAATTTAAGATCTCCGGGTTAAGCTCTTCATCTAATTTTCTTGTCCTGTTCTTAGAATTAAAGTCTGGAAACCATATTAAGAAAGAAATATGATTGCGTCGAAATCAGGAAAAATCATGACGAGTTTTAACCAACTTCGATGACTTTAAATTTCATTGAAATTTCAAGTGTTCAACATATTTTCAAAAAATTCTGGTTTCAGAATTACTGAAGTTCTTAATTTATTCTAAACTATATTGTCTTTAGAAAAAGAAAAAGTTAATTTATTTTATATTGCAAGAAATATTATTGAAATAGCTGATTATTTTGTAATTCAAAATTCTTTATTATGAATAGTTTTACTGTAAGAAAATGTGCATTAAGAACTTAATACATATAGGTCAAAAAATTGCATTTTAATGCCATTTTCAATGTACAAAGAACTAATTACATCTATGAAGACAATGTGGACACTTCCCTTCCTATGTGTCCTTCCTCCTAATGTCCCTTCCTATAAAAAAAAAAGACCTCACAACAGCAGATAACTCCCCCCCCCCCTACACACCAAATGTTTTTCTTTTTTTCTTTCTGTTTTTTTAATTATATTTGTAAGATACTTTTCAAGGTAATAGCGAAAAAAAAAAATAAATCCTGCAATTTAATATAAACATCGTCTGTTCATCTTCAAAGAGAATGCTAAGATCAGAATCGATCTGCTTGAGAAGTTTCAGGTGGAACCTGTTTTAATATTCTACAAACTTATCTCCTAATTTCATTTCGTGATGTCAAAATGTTTATTCTTTGAGAACGTTTTTTTTATTTTTAACCGACTTCAACAAAGGAGGAGGTTATCAATTCAAAGCGTATGTTTTTTTTTTTTTGTTTGTTCGCACATAACATCAGATCTACTGAACCGATTTGGACGATTTTTTTTTCAATCGATAGGAGATGGTGTAACTTAGGTACCATGTACTCATATGACGATATTTGTTCATTAGAAAAAAAGTTATTATGGAAAACAGTAAATTTCATGTCATTTCCCCATTAAATAATTAAATTTTCAATTCATTGTTGCAAAAATTTTTTGCCTCGCAACAGCAATATTAATAGTAATCATGATGAAAAATTTGAACCAAGGCTTAACTAAATCTAACATGAAACTCATTAGCGGTAACGTACGTAGTATGTGTTAAAATCTTATGAACAACGAGAAACTAGAATTGCTTTGAAATATAAATTAGTTGACAAACCGTTGATATTTAAATGGCTTTGATTAAGCTAGTACACAAATAAATACCAGAAAATAACAAAGATTATTTTTTAGTGTCAATCGTTAATAATTTTAGACGCGTTGATAGTTTCTTCCTTTTTGTTTATTTTATGGAGCATTTACTTAAGAAAATTAGGTGAAGTTCCGTAATGGAAACATTACCTTATTTTATAAGTACACTTACACTAAAAAGAATAAAATAAAATAATTTTGGAAAAAAATAGAACCGACTTCAGTTGGAAATTGCTCTAAAAAGTAAAAAATAATTGTTTTCTTTGAACACCATCGAAACTACTTTTAAACATAAGTTTTGAAGTCGGCGCAAAAACGATAGTTCAAATGATATTTAACCATATTTTGCCAGCATTTTTCAGAGAAACCATTGAAAATTAAAAGCAGAATATTTGTACCATGACACGAATGTGGGGTAATGAATGAAATGTATGCGAATGCTTTTAAAGAACCTAAAAAACAAAAAGAAAAAAAGTAAACCTGTGAAAAAACTAAAAAAGAAATAATAAAAAAAGGATAAATAAGGATATGAAAAGAAACTATAGAGTAAGGAATAGAAGTATAAAAGATAAAAACTATAATAGAAACATTAAAAAAAATAAAGAGAAGACTAATAAGAAAGAGAAGAAAATAATGAACAAGGTAAAAAGGTAAAATAAAAAAGTTACAGAAACTCACCTCCCCAGCGCCCATCGCTGCGTCACCAGTCCTTGCCTCAACCGTTCTCCCTCTAGAGAGTCCCACGCACCACGAAAGCCCTCCAAGAACTACCTATCCCAAGCCCCACACCACTTCCCTTCCCTCCCTCCTCCCGCCCATCCAGTACTTCACCCCCCTATAAAATCACCTCCCGACCCACTCCAAAACCAAGCCTTACACCCTCCGCTCTGCTACCAAACCACCATCAACCCTCCCCATATGTGCAGTTTCCTCGACGTCAAACCCAAACACAACAACGCCTCCACAACATAACACACCTACAGACAGACACACCCACCACCCCCCCGCACCACCCCTTACTCACCCGAGCAACTAAGTAGTGCCCACCCCCACGCCACACAACCGCAACGCACATAACCCTCACCCCCACACTCAACCACCCAAACACACCACAACACCCAACCCAACCCCCACACTCCCTTCCATTCACCGTCCAGTCCACCCCCCCGGATCGGCCAACCCCTCTAACAAACCTCGACTTTTGTCCTCTTCCATTCAAGGGCTTCCTCCACCATCAACCCGAAGGTCCCATTCCACCCAGAAAATCCATCCTGCGACTTCAAACAACCATTGAAGCCAGACACAGAAGCAAGACCCCTTACAGGCCCCACAGTGATACTACATAATAAAAATCCTTAAAGAGCTCCTAACGCCCCCGCCCTGCTCACTTAATCCCGACCCCACGCGAACCACCACCAACCTCAACTCCATCGCCAACAATCCCATTAACAAAAGAATAAAAATAACCCAAAGCAAAACCCTGAGAAATCGAGACATGATCTCTAAATAACAAGCACTAACATACTAGAACCGCATCAAGCTCACTCGATCCACCACAACATACTCCTACCCCAAACGCGCCACCGTCACCGACCCCCTCACCACCCCCCTGCCCCCACCGCCCCACGCCCAACCTCCGCAAAAGCATCCAAACGACCCACGACGCGCCCACACTGCCCATCGCCCACGCCGATCTACCCCCACTCTCCCACAACCCAACCGACAACCTGTTAACAAATCCTTACCAAAAAGCAAACGAATAACCCAAGAAAGAATTATAAATAATAAATCCACCATACTAATGACAGAATTCGGACTATTTGGAGGGGGGGGGCGCCTAAAAATTTGGAGAAGAAATAAAAAAAACAAAAATTAAACTAATACAAACAACACATACACTCCCACTCAACCCCACACCACCCTACTGCCATCGTCCTCACCGTTCCTACCAGCGCAACAAAATAGGAAGCAAAAAGCATACTAAATACAATAGACACAAACTAACGATTCAGAAACAACCACTCACAGAAACATCGCCCCGAGGCTTGACTTCCCAACCCCAGTCGTATAAGACCTATCATAAACATGCATCCCAGTACACCATTACAGCCCCTCATCACACCCAAACAGCGCCAGAAAACCCCCCGGCCACAGTAGCCAAAGTCCTACCGATCATATTAAAAATTCCAACTCCATCTCCCCAGCGTAACCGACCCCTTCCACACAATGCGTTTCGCACCCGCCATCCACATCCTCTCCCCCCAACCGCATACCCGCCAACGAAAACTCTCGTGCCCGGACACCCCCCTCCCAATGTAAATCTGCAACCCAGCATATCACACCTCGCTGTCCCCCCAAAACATCTCACACACAGCCCAGGCCCCAAACCCTCCCCACCCGCCAGCCCGACCCCCTACCACCCCGCCACCCCACACAGGGCTCACCAGACTTCACCATTCTCGACCACAACCATAACGCAGCTACACCTAGCGCCCACGAAAAAGCCTAACTGCTTACCGTCGCACGCCCCCCAACCACAACCAATCAAACCCTCCACCCCCCCCTGTGCAGCTGCCTCCTCTCCCCACCCAGCGGAGCCCACCCCACACATAACAGGTATAATGTCTATTGCGATCGTACCACCGACACCCATCTAACCACCCATACGAACTCTCTCAACCCTATCAGGCCAACACTCCACTAGACGCCATCACACTCACCAACCACACACCCAATCCGCTCCCCCGCCCCACCCGCACACTGTATTCCCACTCAACCACCTCCCTGACTACGCCCACTCCACCCACAATCCCACCGCTCCAACACCGTCCAAACCCCCGCCCCACCTCCTCACCTCACCCCGCCCCTCACTTACGCCCCTCGCCGCACTAACCATTCGCGACCCAACACAACCCCCCCCACCAGAACGTATCCTTCGCCAACTCCCAGCAGCCTCCACCACGTCCACCAGCGTCCCCCTCATGACCATCACAGCCCCACTCGCTACCTCTCTCCCCACACCAGACTTCCACACCCCATATGCCTACACCTGCGCCCCCAACACTACCCACCCCCAGCATCCCCCCCTCACACACACGCTCCCTATCAGACCAACCTCGAACGAAACCCACCAACATCAACATCGGCCACCCTGCTGAGGATCGAAACCCTTACAACTAAGCGTTAACCTACGAATACTATTATACTCATAAGACTTACGAATGTCCCCTAAACAAATAACCAAAAATAGAATTCCTTCGTATTACTCCAAATCACAAGCCACTTAACCGAAACTACTAAATACCCTATTATTAACACGCGCCTCCCCAATAGACAGACCCTCGTCCACCCAAACGCAAAACTCAAGTCTAGTGTAATTGAAGAACCTAAATATACAAGAAAGAATAATAGGAAAAATAAATATAATCAAAAAGGCCAACGCCCTACTTTAGCAGCCACCACCCCACCACCCCACCCCCCTCCAACACCTCCCCTTCACCCGCCCCAAGACGCCCCCACCATCGTCCCCCAGCTAAATTACCAGGCTCCCGCACCAGGCCAATCAAACCTAAAAAAGCCCACAACTACCTCTCCTCCTAACACAACTATACAAGAAACCTAAAAAGAGACTTATGAAGTAAAAAAAGAATAAATACTTGAAGGAAATAATACACTAAAAAAATCGCTATCAAAAAAACCAATAAATAATACAGCTCACAGCGCATACTCCAACAGTCAGCGGTAGAGGAAGATGAAATCCTATATAATTAAAAACCTGAGAATATCAAATAAAAACCTAAAACCCACGCTCTCGTCCCCTTACAACTTTAAAATACGCACACGGCCCCCCGATTCGCCCCCGGACACCCACCCGACACCAACCACGATATAACCTCTTAAGATTCCTTACCCCCAGCCCCCGCCTGATCCCTGACCTCCCACACCCCCCCTACCCACGCTCCCACTCCTCCAGCGCCGCACACCCCACCCCTCACAATCCCCCACTAACTGACCCCCACCTCACCCCGACAGCTCTTTCTACCACCAACAACCATGCTTTGTATCTCTATCCATCCCCCCTCCACTACGCCCCCCCCAGCGCCCAAGAGCACGCCCATTTCACGCCACGCTCATAGCCCAAATTTACCCCACGCCCCCCCCACCCCACCTCACAACTCCCTGTCAGCCGATCCCATCCCCCACCACCGTCCATCACCAACAGGTACTTACCCAACCTCCAACCTCGCCACCACGCCCCCAGTCCCATCCCACGTCCCCCCAAATCCTCCCTCCCCCCGACCCTCTCCACACTTCTCCCAAAACCCAACACCAACCCCTCTGCCTCCTTTCTTGCCTACACCCCCACCACAACTACCACAGCCAACCCACCGTTCGCTCTCCCCACCCATCGCTACCACATAATATCCTCCCACGTCCCAGGCATCTACTACTCAATCAAGAAAGGGACCCTATAACCCATAATGCCACAAACATCGGAAATACTCAAAAGACTCTACCTCTCCCACTAACCCCTGAAGCATACCAATGAAACACCCCCAGTCCAAAAACCGAAAAAGCCACTTCTCACCTAATACCTCCAGCAACTAGTAAAAAGAACAAAAATCATAACCAAACCCGGCTACTCCAACAAAACGGAAACCAACCCCCTCGCACATAACCAAGCACAACCCCACCCCCAGAATATACATTAACAAACGCATCTTAAAACTCACACAGCCCTACATCCCCACCCCCAAAACCATCACGCCCCACACCACCGACACCATCTCGACACAATCCCCACCGGACTCCTGCCACGCTCCACGACCCATCCGCGCGCACGATCCCGGAACCACCCATTCACACATGCCCAACACTCCAACACCCTGCGCTCAACAGCCGCCCATATCCATTAAGCCTTAAAAAAACGTAATTAGAACCTTCACTACTTAAGGAGTATAAACATACAAAATCAAACAAAAAAAGAAAACACTATACAATATGAAAAAACATCAACCCTACCTCATCTCAGCATACGGCAAAATTACCGTCGCACACACCCCTCTCTGAAGCATTCGCCAACCAGAATCAAAAGCTCATCTCAAATTTCATATAACAAATACAATCGACACCACGCACACACTCCCTCTCCAGCCTCCTCCACCCCTCGACACTTCCACGCACCAACACTCGCCCCGCAAACTTCACCCATCCCGCCTCGCTCGTCTACCCCATATTTATACTAATTCACCCAACCCCGTCGCACTGTCAACTTCCCGAGTCGCCCATGCACTACGCCACCCGCGCCCCCACCACCCGCTCTACAATCCTCCCCACCCCCTACAGAAACTAAACAAAAAATGAGATACAAACCTATATAAACAAACCTCAAATTGGATAACACACCCCTACCTCACCAACCCATATAAACTCGGAAATAAATAATATAAGAAAATTAGAAAAGATCAGTAAAAACAAAAAAAGACACGCACAAACTTAAAATCTCAAACCAAGAATAATAGCTCAGAGCACTCCTCTGTACACCTCCGATAAAACTACCTACCTACCTCCTCCCACACCACGCATCCCACACTGTCATTTGCATCGCCTCCTCAACACTTAACAGAGCAACAATATCAAAAGAACACCTTAGACATTACATTTAAATAAATCTCAACTCGTGAAATAATAAAAAAAACTAACCTACAACCTCCTAACTCACTTAGTCCGAACCAACACCCTATCCTCAGCTAGCCATTACATGCAACTACTACACCCCCCACAAAACCCCCCCACTACCATTCGGAGACCTCCTTCCTCCCCACGACTCTTACCCCCACCCTCTTTAACCCCTCCGACCATGCCAAACGCACCCCGCCTACTTCGCATCTCTCCCTCTTCCCATACCTCTTCCCCGCTAGAAAGCGGCGCACACTCTCCCGAAAACCCCCCGTCCTCCTCCTCCCATCTCAACCCTCAAACCAAGAACTAAAAAATTACTACCCCCCCGCCAGAAATCCACCCCACCCCACGCACACGAAGCCTCACACACTCCCCACTCCCACCCCCTCTACATCCCACCCCTCCACCCCCACACCGCCACCAACCGCGTACTCTACCCCTACTCCTCCTTTCACTTCCCCCACCCCCCACTCCAAGATGCCCCTCCTCCCACCCGCATCTCGCCCCACCCAGCCCATAACACCCCCCAACTAGCCCCCCTGCCAGCCACCCCCACCCCCATCAGCATCCCACTCCATCCCAGCCAAACCTAAAATAAAGCCTTTAAAAATCTCAAAAAAATTAGAAGCAAACATAAATTAAAACTAAGAAAAGGAGAAAAGAAATCTCACTATGAATACACATCTAACAGACAACCCACCACAAAATACATCTATAAAAGACAAAAATCTTAACTTAACCTATAAACAACAAATAAATTAACCTACTACTAGTTATCACCCCTCCTCGCTCAACCACAAACTAAGCACCCTCCGTCTCCATTCTCCCCCAAGGATCCTCTACTTAACCAGCCCACGCCACCCACCCTCTCTACCCTTCCCCCTAACATTTGCCACTCAACCCATCAACCCAAAACTTAGAAATAATAAATAATCAAAATCCAAAAAATACATTAATAAAAAAAAATAAGACGAAACTAAACAGTAAATTACAAACATCCATCCCCCCCCGCACATCCCGCCCCAACCTCACAACCCACCTGCCCGAAACCACTCCTCCCGCCACTTCCTCTCGAGATCCCATAACATAAGAAACATAAATCACATGCACATCGAAAACCTAACCAATACACAGCCTCAAACACCCCCCCTTCCCCCCCCCACCACACCCTCACCCCTTCCGATCCGCCAACCCGTCCACGCCTCCCGACCCTTTCAACCCCGCCACACATCACCACCCGCCCACCGACCCCCACCCAGAATAACCCCCACTCACATCCACTACCCACCAACCTAGCCCACAAAGTGTACCCTTCGTCTAAGACACTACACCTGCAGAACCGCAACCTATACAATCACCAACTAACAATAGTAAGAGAAAAAAAAATACCCTAAACACCTAACCTATAACATAAAAGAAAAAAAATACGCCTAAAATCACACGAACTGTTAATAATATAAACAAAATATAAAAACTAATGTGAAAGAAAACTACATAAATGAACCTAAGTTAAGAAGACGCTACGAGAACCTCAAATACTAATAATGAGATAAGAGAAATAAAATAAATAATAACTAATAACAAGAAAGAGAGCCTAGCACCTAATCTATCCACCCCCCTCAACGCATGTGCGCCACCACACCTTCCTAACCACCTCCACAAGACACAACAAACATCACTTCCACCCATCCCACCCCACTCCACCCACCCAACCAACCACCATCCGGCACTACGCATCACACCCACCCACGCCGACCGTACACCCCTCCACCCCACACATACCTCCTCGGCACCTATCCACAGCGCACCGCGCAACGCCGTCACCAACCCACACACTACCCACCGCCAAACTTCACTTCGTCACACTAACCAAGACACCGTCCTCCCCACCATTCCCCCTAAACCGAACCTTCCGCCACGAACCACCATTCCTATCCCCACCTATACCACCCCCCCACCCACGCACAACACCAAACCCACTCCCCACCTCCCACACACGCTTAATACCTCCCATAAACAACCTCCCAACATCCCCTGGACCCACCCAACGGACAATCCCCGCTCGGCCCAGCCGCACTCCCCCCGCCAACCTGCTACACACCGCATCTACCCATACCAGCACCCCGGAGCATCATATCAGTCTAATCCTCCGCTACCCCCCGCCAAGAGCGATGTAACCTACACCCCAACCTACAAAACTACACTTAAAATCCATTACAGTCCCCCTTCACCCGACACCCCTACCACCACCCACAAGCATTACCACTGACACCTTCATCCCAAACAAGCTTACACCCGCTAAGATTAACACAATTTAATCAACACATACCGCTTCAACCCCCCACCCAACACACACTCAAATTCTCACGACGCCCGCCACCCCGACCTCAGCCCCACACCACACGCAACCCAACCTACCCGTTCCTGCAAAAGCTACAAAAAATCGCGACCGCATCTGACGCCTCCCCACCGCACAAACGACAGCGATTTTCCATACAAATTGTGAATATATGTAAGAATTAAAGTTTGCATGATTCAATCCAATGTTAAATGGCGCCGCCTTTTCACAACTAATTAAAGTTAGTTTCGATGGTGTTCAAAGAAAACAATTATTTTTTACTTTTTAGAGCAATTTCCAACTGAAGTCGGTTCTATTTTTTTCCAAAATTATTTTATTTGCAAATAATATTGATACATTCATTATTGTTAATTAACATTCATTTTTACTTTGCATGCATAAATGTTTTTCATAAATGATACGCTCAAAATTCTTCTTACATGGCTGACGGTTATGACTTTCAAATTTAGAGACTGCCAGGTTTTGTAAATTTTTTGAGGAGGTTTAAATTTTGACTCAAAATCTATTGAATAACGAATGAAGTCCTATATTCATTTACCCTAGAGACTAGGGGATAAATGTAAATAATGATTCATTTTCCCATGAGGTTGATGTGTATAAATAACTGATATACACTGCAACACAGCCATCTTAAACACTTGTAAATTTCTGCAACAGCGACACTCAATCTGGGTTAAATTTGTAAAAAAAAAAATGTATACATAAAAGCCCTGTGGCAGAAAGCTGCCGACACGGCGACATTGTCGCAGAATCAGGGAGACAGTGTGCAGAAAAAGTTTTGTGATTGGGAGGAAAAAAAAGGCTAAAAAAAAATAATACAAAACAGCCAAAAAAAACCAATAAGTCTATGTATGAAAAAAAAACCAATGAATCTATAGTATTAATGTTAACATTTTTATAAATATAAACAACTTGTGTTACTGTAAGAGGGTTGTATTATATATTGATTATTGAAGAAAATTCTAGTGTTGCAGAAAGAAATTGGTTCTAGAAAATTTGTTGCAGAAAGCTGAAGAAAATTCTGCCACAGGCCAAAAAAGTTTAGTTTACATCTAAACCTAATCTTCCAAATCGGAAGAAGAATGACAAGTTTTGATATTTTCATTTACGCCAGAGTACATTGTGTATGGAGTAGATGGAAAAATATCTAAATTGCATACCAAAAATTTCAGGGAAGGTGAAATTTAAGAGGGGGTGCTGAAAAATTTCTGGCTTTGCCCCCTCTTGCTGGAAATTGAAAAATAAAATTGTTACCACAAGAAAACTTGTTATTTTGTAATATTACTGTAAGCAAGTAAGTTGTTTTCCACTCTATGAGCTATTTCAAATTTGAGATAGAAACTAACATGTCAGTGGCTCAAGCAAGTTTCACGACTATGCAGTTGAATCGTTTGAAGTTTTTGTTTCTCCAAAGAAAGTCCGCAAAAAGGACATTCGCACTGAACTTTACCAGAAAGCAACTTAACTTGACACTAAACGTCACTACGCGAGAGCCAATAAGAGCTCAGAAGCAGTTAAGGATCTCCTCTAATTCGCCAAGTAGGCTGTGACGTTTTATCTAGCTCTGTTTTTCATTGGCTGACGTCACGCCGACGTCACGACACCAGTGTCAAGAAACCTTGCAGCGTAGTAGGTGAGAAGAGGACTGTTCTTTCTTTTGGAGAAACAAGAACTCCATAACGCTCCTCAACTGCACAGCCGTGAAAATTGCTTGGGCCTCTGACATGTTATCTTCTACCTCAAATTTGAAATAGTTAACAGAGTGGGGAAACACTCACATGTTTACAGTAATATTGCAAGATTTCTTACGGCAACAAAAATGTTTCAATTTTCAACTATAAAGGGGCCAAAGCCAGGAATTTTTCAGCATCCTCTCGTGTACCTAAATGTTATTAGTAGTAATGACAAACCACATGACGATAAAAACTTGCTGAAATCATTTACTTTGCATTTGTCGGTCTGAGGTGATACATCTTCAAATAATATAATTTAAGCAAAACATTTACGATATTCATTGCATTTTCATGATTCTTACCAGGCAGGGAGCCATAAGATTAGGGTAGTAATAAAAGTTGAGTACTCAACAGAGCATATTGAGGCATTTTTTGACGCAAGAAGTACTTTTCCCCTGTTATCAAGGCAAGTCTTAAGTCCACCGAAATTAAAGAAAAACGCCGAATTTAAAGACTTTGAGAGATATTGAAAGTACCACACAATTTCACAGTCTGCATGTAGTAGAGCACCCATCTGCAAAGCGTGTGAAACATGTCTTTTGTTAGTCGCCGAAAGTCGCTAAATTTGGTGACTTTTCTTTAAATTTCGGTAGGCTTTAAGACCTCATTTTTCGGTACCTGGGACGCGCGGGCAAAAAAAAAAAAAAAAACTTTTTTTGAAACATGTTTTGCCTTTCTCTTTCGATTTGCTACAAATTTCCTTTTTCTTTTCTTTCTTTCTTTTTTTCATTATTTCACTATTGAATAGTGTCTTTGTTAAGATGGTTTGTGAAGTCTCAATTTATATTATGTAGTTTAATTTCTTCTTAATTAGGAAATTTTAATGATGTGCAGCTGTTGGTTATACCATTTATGCGCCACCACGCACCAATTACCCACACTAACTCTGTACCGGTAAAATGGCACGAAAAAGCATCAATTTTGAATCATTTCAAATCAGTGATTATCGCTTTTTCTAAAAATTATGATGAGACACTATTCTTACAAATGAGCGATTTGCATTGTACAGTGTAATAGCTAAAAATATTTCATCAATTTCACATACCCATTCAATTTCATGCACAGTTGTAACAACATACATATTCATATCATCATCATCAGCAGAAGCAACCGTTGACAATCCACTGATGGATATAGGTCTTTTCCAGTTGCTTCCAATTATTCCTGCTGGTTGCTTTGGATTTCCATTGGATGCCCACCATTTTTCGTAATTTATCCCTCCATCTTGTTTGCAGGCGCTTTCTGGGTCTTTCAATGTCGCGTGGGTACCAGTCTAATACGGCAACCGTATTTATATATATATATCTGAATATATATAACAAGAAGTTCTGTCAAGAACTAAACAAGCCTACTTTCCCGTACATCGACATCGGCATTCTAGCATCTAATAAATATTCTCTTGAATATCTGAAACTGAAAATTATGTCAAACATACCTTTATAGCACTTAAAGCTGACTTCTAAAAGCAAAATATACCCCTCTCATCAGATGAAATGAACACGTAAAAAGTAAATAAACGAGTAAATAAAGTTTTGTCGCACCTTTTAAAGAATGTAACTGTTATAGTTCTTCCGTAGAAAAATTTCACAATCGTTTTCAAAAGAAAAAAAAGAATAAATAAAATAAAAGTACGAAGAACATCAAAACACATTTTATCAAAGAAAGAAAAAAAACCTCGTTCGTTAATAAAATGTCTCGAATTTTATTTTTAATCCGTTGCCAGTTGTTAAATATAAATAAAGAATAAAATGCTCTAGTGAATGAACAATTTTTGTAATCAAAAAAAAAAATATCGTCTGCCAAAAAATAAATAAATAAATAAAAATAATAATAATTAATTAAACAAAAAAAATGAATAAATAAACAAAAAATCGTCTGCCCAGTCAGTCTTTTTTTTCTGAGCCTGCATTTCCGCCATGTTTGCGGAGTCGGAGTCGGAATCAGAGTCCTCACAGAAGATTTTTCAGAAAAGTACTTAACATACATTTTTTATCAAAACCGTTTTCTTACAAAGTTAGTTTGAAGGATATCCGCCTTTAAGTTCAGAATCAACATTCAATTTAAATTTCCCAGTAGGCGCTCATGTTAAAAAATTTTCTGAATGGTTCATCATTGAACGAAAAATGGTTCAAATTGAAAAGTGAAGTATGGGAATGAGTCTCTCCGAGATCTTTCGAACAAAAAAAGTTTATTCAATTCAGACGGTTCACTTAAAAGTTATTAGGCGGAGAAAGGTAGCTTGAACGGTTCAATGTTGAACGAAAAAATGTTCACATTGAAAATTTAAATACGGTAATGAAGTATCCTTGCCGATATCTTTCGAACAAAAAAAAGTTTGTTTAAATCGGACTGTTCACTCAAAAGTTATTAGGGGTGACAGCTTGTTTGAACGGTTCAATGTTGAACGAAAAATTGTTCAAATCGAAAATGTAGATACGGGAATGAAGTATCCTTGAAAAGATCTTTCGAACAAAAAAAAGTTTGTTCAAATCGGACTGTTCATTCAAAAGTTAGTATCGCGGGACCGGTTGTTTGAACGGCTCAAAGTTGAACCAAAAATTGTTCAAATCAAAAAATCAAATATGGGAATGAGCTGTACTCGCCGAGATCTTTCCAACAAAAAAAAGTTCGTCCAAATCGGAATGTTCATTCAAAAGTTATTAGGGGGGGGGGGACAGACAGACCGACAGACCGACCGACATACAAATTCCCCATCTCAATACCCTACTTTCAAATTTTTAATTTTTCGATATTCATTTTACCTCTTTATTTTTTTAACTTGGCGATATTTTTTTTAACTTTGCGATATTTTTTGGACTTGGCGATATTTCTTAGATGCATTAAGCTACTTTTAATACTTTTTTCGTCTTTCTTTTATTTTTAACGGGAAAGTAGGCTAAAAATTGCGTGTCCCTGTGTTTGTGGCCAATGGGACTCCTCAGCTACTGAACCGATTTTAACCAACTTTTGCACGCAGTTTCAGTTTGGTCCAACTTAAATGATAGGATAGTTTTTATCTCAATTTAGGACCGCAATATATCTTTTATTGCAAATTATCTATTTAGCTACCAGCTTTTCTGTATTCTTGGCTAAGCCTTTTTACTAAGCCTTTTTTGACACCTCCATGGCTGAACGACATAAAGCACACGTTCTGGCAGCTTCCGGAGCGCAGTAAACAGGTTCTAAGTTAGCGGTGCGTTGAGTGTTATTTGACTTTTTTGTGAAGTAAATTATAAACAAACGCGTTACTTCCCTTGAAATTTATATGTGATAAGCTGTCAGAAACGATTGTCACTTAAGAGTTTGTACGCCTCTGAGGCTAAGAGGTGGGAAGCGCTTGGTGGGATAGCTCCTGGACTGCATTTAAGTGGCTGTTCTTCTTACTACTATAATTTTTACAAAAGTTTGTTTGGATGGATTTATGGATGGAGCAGTCAGTTGCTAAGCAGTCCGAAAAAATTATCTTTTTAACTAAGCCTTTTTTGAGCCTCTGTCGCCGGGCGACATAAAGCACATGTTCTGACAGCTTCTGGAGCGCAGTAAAATAGGTTGTAAATACAGAAACAAAAATGGATGATTAATGTAGATACTTATTTTTTTTTTTTTTGTATTTTCTAATAAAAAAACTTAATTAATAAATTCAAAAATTTGCTTATTTATTGTCTTTAAGGCGGAACAGAGTTCGCCGGGTTAGCTAGTATATATATATGTGTGTGTGTGTGTGTGTGTGTGTGTGTGACCCCTATCCCTCTTTTCTACTCCACTATACGCATATATTATCTATAAATATATATGAAATGAAATTTAAATTCTATATCTGATCATTCCTCTGCAGACCTATAGATGAGTGACATAAATTCATACTTCGAACAAAATCAATTAGAAAAGCTGACTAGATAAATTGGCCTGCTTGAAATTCCACCGCTCCCTCTTTCGGTGGTAATGGAACCCGAAACGCGGACGTCAATCAAGCCAATTACATCCATTTACATAAATCAGAATCAGATAATTCGCACTTAATTTGTGCTCGTTCGCCAACTGTGGATGTTGGCGACGATAAGCAGTGGGTGCTTCTGTCGTTTCGCACTTCCATTTGATTAATTTCTCAGCAGATTGCATAATGCATTTGTGAGGGGGAAATATGAGTGGAGTAGCTGAACTGTACCGGGTTTGTGTTTGGGAGATGCCAAACCCTCTATGAATGGACTACGACTGGGAATTTCAAAATAAATGTGGCAAATGTAGATGGATAATTGCTGCGAAATCCGGGTAAAATACACAGAAATACGATGTATTCATGGATGTAATCGGGATACTTACGTAATTGGATAATCAACTAATGATTTCGTAATAAATGAGCAATTTCCGAGTGATTCTTTCGAATGTTCGGTTATCGAGTGATTTAATAATCAAATGAGCTATTAATTGATACTTTGGACAGATCAGTCATCCCTGGATTTAAATCATCAAATGTTTAGTTGTCAACCAATTTTTTCGAATGAACGGTTATGTATTGAGTCAAATAATTGAATGATCAGCTACCAAGTGAAATATTTTTGCAAAACTACTGTAAAGTCACCAACACAGCTTCGCGCCATCACTCTCCCCTATTATAGCTTAACTGCGGAGAGATGGCAGGTGAGCTGAAAGCAGAAACTGACCATTTTATTTTGTAAAAGGACGAGTCAGCGAAATAGCGCGTGAAGTAAAAGCTTGAGGGCTTATGAACTCTCCCTGATCATACCTATTAAGGGACCCCCACACTGTCCCGAAAACCCGAATGTATTCCTCAAGAAAATCCTCCTTGAGGAAATCCTCCATGTGTATATGATGAATTCTGTTGAGATACTCCTGCGGATCTCCGGACCCCTCTCTAATGAGGTTTGCCTCAAGGAAAATAGTACTATGTGGATGGATAGGAGGTTTTCCTCAAGAAACTAGCCTTCGTATATTCCCGTAGGATGTTGGAACTCAAAGAAATCCTCAAGGCCTTCCTTCGGATTTTCCGGAGCGTGTGAGGCTCCTATTTTAAGGAAGAATTCCTTTGAGGTCTTCCTCGAAGAATTCCTTTGAGGTTTTCCTAGAGGAATTCCTTTATGGTTTTCCGCAAGGAAAGCCTTCGGGTTTTCCGGAGCATGTGGGGAGGGGGAGGGGCTTTATGAAATGAAGAGGTTGGCATCAGCTTCTAGTTCACCCGCCATATCTCCATGGTCAAACTATACCTAGAAAAGCTGTAAACATCGGAGCAGAGCTCTTATGAACGAAACTGAGATGTGCCTCAACGGCCGGGTAGTAAAACGCGCTCGCTTTCAGAGCTCTCTGTACGCGGTAAACATTGAAAATCAGGCCTCAACTTATCAGCCTTGCCCAGTAAATTGAATCTGAATAGCTGTCTGTTTATTCGTATGGTTTGAACTTGAACATTGTGAATTCACACATAACGTAGCAGAAACAGCATGAAGCTGCGACGTATATCGCAGATTCTTTTAAAAGTGTGCAGACTATTTCTTAGCTAGGGATGAAAAAAAACCTAAAATTTTTCAATAAAAAAATAATAAATTTTTGTTAACTAATATTTGGGTCGTATTTTTTAGATGTAATGCTCAAGTAATACGTACGTTTAGTTTATTTTAAGCTTACCGTCTCTTCTTCAGCTGTTTTAACTTTTACAAAAAATTGGCTGTAAGATAATCCTACAAGATTATAATGTCAGTTTATCTTGTAGATATTTTTTTTAAATATGCATCTCAGACTCCTGGTAGAAATTCTGCTGCGGGCACATACCGTCGAAGGAAATTTGGTCCGAATTTTACTTATTTCTCGGAGGTATTGTTCTCAACGTACCACAATCAGAAGTTCGGGCTAATTTCGTTTTATTCCCTTTTAAAGAGATCTTCCGAAGGTTGCACTAATGAGCAAAATAACTGCAAACCTAAAAATAAACGCAACAGATATATTATCAAATAAATTCTATTCTGGAAGCTAAAACGAAGCAATATTTTTAGCAAGTAAAATACTATTTATGCATATCTTATACATACAAGCCGTTTCTAAACAAAATAAATATCTTTATTCACTTATTATATTTGTCTGCAATGAGATAGAAATGCATCAAAGAATTCAGCAATTGAAAAATAGGCAATTTCGAAGGAATTACGAGCTTGAAAAACTCCAGAATTGTTTGATTAATAACAAATAGAAGCAATAAATTATGCATAATAAGCTAGCCTAATTCAAGAAACATGCTCCATTCTATATGATGTTATGATTCGGATATTTATAAACTCTTTATTATTTTGCTTGAATAGCAGAAAGAAAAAAAAGAAACGGGAACGAAAAAAAAAATTAGGTTAAAAAAAATAGTGGTAAGAAAAATTCATCAGCAAAAACAAAGGGTACTTTTATAAATGTTTTGCATTTGGCCATAATAATGACTTTAAAAAAAAAAAAAGCCTAGCAAACAGAAATTTTCTTCTTTAATTGCATCTGTTTTATAAAGCAAAGCTTTAATTATGCTGTTTATTAATTTTTTAAACATCAAAAAGCAACTGCAAAGCATAAAGACGCCAAAGTTGCATAAATAGTATTCTCTGAAAATTAACTACTTAAATCCATATAAATAAAACAGAATTTGTGTGTGCGTGTGTATGTTTTCTATACAAATGCACAGTTTGCGTCGGATCTCGACCAAACTTGGAAGGGAAGAACTTGGCCACCCGGGAAGGGTCGTAGGAAGATTTTCGAGCGCCAAAAAAGAATGGAACAGTTCGAATTTTAATTTAAGCACACGAAAATGGCGTAAAACGATTTGTTCTTACCCGAAATAATTATCGAATCATCTTGATGTTGGTTTCAATGGAAAGCACGCGAAAAAAACCCCTTTAGGGGGATTTTTTTTTTCTCGAAGATTTTGAAAACTCTTAACCGCTAAATTCACATAGAAAAAAGATAGAGGCTTTTTTAAAAAGCAATTTTAAATTGGATTTTTAAAGTCATCTGCACGAGCATGAAAGAAATTAATTGATGTGAAAGAAATCATTGATAAGAAAAAGGTGTTGCCATTTTTTTTTTGATTATGAACAAATAAAATTGGTTTTCCTTTTAGGCTTTCCTGAAAACTTTTTTGGTGATTGGCTCATTTTTCATCCTGTTTGCCGGAAAAATATCGACTGTAATCCAATCGGAACTTATATTAGGCACGCGTCACTTGATATAACATTCTCAATTTAGACCGGGCAGAGCCGGGCCACGCAGCTAGTTTACACTAAAAGTCAAATAATTACGTGTTACGTTACAAAATAACTGCTTTTTACTCAGTTGTATTAAACCGTGCCATTTCCCATTAGTTGAAATTTTTTGCATCAGTATTAAAATCATCTGTGTCGTGTCCTGTGCTTTTGTATATTTCTCTATATTTTCTTGTGCTCTTCTACTTGCCTAAATTTTTTATTAAACTTCTATAAGCATCTGAATGAAGTTTAAATAATTAAGGGTGTTTAAATTTTGAGTTAAAAGGCCAGGCAACTTTTAAATGGTTTAAGTTTAGTTTTCCATTTAGTTATGTGAGAACTGTTTCGTTGTAATCTTCCTGAAAGGATGTACTATTACATTTAAGTTCTGTTTAGTTCTTTTTCCCTTAGTTTGGCGCGGTATAGTCTATTCAAGCTCTCGCTCCATTAAAAACCAATACAGCCAAAAAACCTAACATTACCAAGGCCGACGAGGGGCCGTGTCGGCCTAATTAAGAATTAGATGCCCGGCTCAGAACCAGATTAGTTTATTAGTTTGATAAGTTTTATAGACGAGAGGCGTCCGGTGACCAAAATGACCAATGTTCCGCCGTGGCTCTCAGCGGCCCTGAACATTAAGCATGCTTTTTATTACAACTGAGGCAAGGTAGATACGATGCCCTTCCAACCTTATACGTTTCATTGCGGCCGTGTTTACGTAAACAAATACTTTTTTTTTTTTTCTAAAAACGTGCATACAAAGTGTAACAAGGGATAACTAAAATATTTATACAAAGCCAGCAATTGTTATTATTTGTACTTGTCTTTTTATGAGGCAAACACCAGCGGACCTTCTGGGATCAGCGGACAACACTTTGAGAAACTACATGATGTAGGATTCTCCTAAACACTGTAAAATAATGTATAAGATTACCATTGCTAATAGATGTAATGTTACACAACTTCTGGAATAAGTTGTTCCAATTTTAAGAAAACTCTAATTGTTGGGGAAAAGTTTCTGGCAGCCGGTGTAAAATTCCGCCAAGCGTTCAAATTACCTGGGCAAGCTCTTATGAATGAAACTGAGATGTGCCTTAACGGCCGGGTGGTAAAACGCGCTCGCTTTCATGTACGCGGTAAGTTCACGGTTCGGGGCAAGGGCGGATCCAGAAAGTTTTCAAGGGAGGGGCGATTGATGTTTGTTACTTTTTACTATCCATACTGGTTTACAAATATTGATCGCAAAAGTTTCGGACTGCAATTTCGAAATACTTCCTGGGGAGAGCCTTAAAACTTCTTTCCCCAACTTTATTAAAATTTGTATAAAATTGCATTTTTAGAGCTTCAATGTCGAAAAACTACCGTTAAAAATTCCCCAAGGGAGGGGCGATCGCCCCCCATCGCCCCTCCCTTGTATCCGCCCCTGGTTCGGGGTTCGATGTAATTCGATGTTCACATGTAATTAAAACAGATTACGAATTTGTGCAAAGTTGATTGGAAGTGGGAAAGCATGAACCTGATAAACGTTAAACAAACGAACAATTGAAAGTAATCTTCCAGCCTGATGAATGCTCTTTTTTTCTTTCTTTCGACAGAGAATTCTGGTGTAACCTTGTACACACACAAGAAATGGGTGAAACGTAACACTATAGTTACATTACCATGGTGTAACCATCCACAAATGATGTAATACTTTTCACCATAAATATCGATTAAATTACTCCATAACAGTGGAGGCAGCACGCTACTACCGTATTTATGAAGTAAGGTTACACATTTTTTTTTTATAGTAAAATGAATATATGAATCTGTTTCTCATCCCGTTTGCCCTCTCAAGTGGGAAAGTAAGAAAAGAAAAAATTAAAACGTATCTCGTTGTACTGTTAAAAATTTTCTTCGACTTTAATCAACTTCGTCAATTCAATCTTAATTTAGTTTTAGCAACATGCTTTCAGATTGTATTTCCCAAGTGCATATGATACTTAATTATTCATTGATCATTGGTTAAATCTCATTTAGCATTCATCGCCACCTCTTATTTTTGCTCTTGCCTGCATTCTCTTTCATTAAAGATTCAGGTTGAAAAAGGAAACGTAAGTAGAAAAACGTTACCATCTAATTGCGTATATGTACAAAATAAGAGAGTAAATCGTGTGTTTTTGTTGCTAATCGAAAATATTTCTAATTGATCAAAAAGCTTTATTTAAAAGAAAAAAAATCATGATGTTTAAACATATTTATTTCTCACCGTTGTTTTAATAGTATTTTATTTATTTATTTATTTTTTTAAATTTGTTTAATGTTTTTTTTTTTTTTTTTTGAATGAAATAAAGTGAAACTTTATTAATCTGGACTAATTAATAGGGGTCCCAAGTCGTTCGAGTTGATGAAAGTATGGATTAAAAGAAAATAACCTATAAAAGCACACAGCAAAAAATGTCTTCTTAGTTTAAGAGAATGAAATATAAAACTGCATAAAAGAAAAGTACAAAATACTGCCTACAGAAATACATCATACCGTCTGATTTTCTTTGGTAAAACCCCCCGCGTAAATACGCATGCATCAGGTCCTCTCTGATCTTACCAAAAAAGGGATGATAGGTAAGATAACAATAAGGGGAAGAATAAGAAGCATTTTGAGCCATGTCACACAACGTGGAACGATGCTAATTTCAAATACATAGTTGAGTAGAATATGTCAAAAGGATTGCAAAATAGCTAGTTTCAAAGTGAAAACTTCGGAAAGTTCCCACTCAACAACACATCACCCCTTTTTTAAGTGGAACGGTTCCCAAGTGCAAGGTGCGGTTTTCAAGGACGGACAGTCGCTCCAACTCGCCTTTATTGACACAGTATGTACAATAGGGTGAGTCGAAAAAAATCGATTTTTTTATTTCGAAATCGCATTACCTCTCAAAAGTTGTGGTTTAGTATCCACAACTTGGGAAAAATAAGAAAAAAATTCTAAGTTGACGTCTTCGGTTCGCGCATGAGGCTCAAAGTTGGAAAAAATATGTTAAAAATGGAAATTTTCAAAAGGAAAAAAGAAAAAAATAATTGTAAGTTTTTATAATGCAACTGCCATAAGCTGTAAATATTTTGTGCATTTTTAATCTAAAAACATATTTTATAGCTTTTACATACGATCATTAGTTTGCACATCAGCCTTAAATTGGGCTAAAATCGCCTACAATGTCAAATTTCGAAAATATCGATTTTTTTTATTTCGAAATCGCATTACCTCTCAAAAATTGTGGTTTGGTATCCAAAATTTGGGAAAAATAATTTAAAAAAATCTAAGTTGACTCCTTCGGTTCGCGCATGAGGCTCAAAGTTGGAAAATATATGCTAAAAATGGAAATTTTCAAAAAATAATTTGAAAAAAAAAGTAATTGTTTTCTATCGAATCTGATTTAAATTGTTAGTAGATAACATAATTTGAACCGAAAAATATACATATAACTTTTAGAAGATACATTCTGTTTGTGCATAAGGCTCAAAATATGAAAAAAAAAAAGTCAAAAACTGAACCAGAACGCACTACGTCGGCACTGTGCCGGTATATTTTTATTCTACAGCAGACTTGTCTAGACATTACACATATTCTAGGAGACAGTTCGAAGTCCCTGCAGTCTGCACTCCCTTTGGTTGTCACTTAGTCAGCTAGACCCGCCAAACAAACAGTATCTTTAATTAGCAACAGAAAGTGGAATAAAAAAGTACAGCGTGTTTAGCTTTGGGTGAGTTTTTTTTTGTAACTTTATAGCATATTTTTATGCTCAAGTTTTGTTATACTGTTCTCCGTTCTCCTTACTAATAAATAATCGAACCCCGGAAAACTTCTAAACGTTTAATTGTTTGTCCGTTTTTTGGTGCACCGAAAGGGTTAAGTCAAAGTGTTTTACCCACATGTGCAGATGTGTTGTTAACTTGTTTTGAAGAAAAATTGCAATCTGTAAAAGGCGAACCTTTTTCAAGGATTTCAGATTGCATATCTGCTCAAATAAAAGAAATTTACTGCAAAGCTTCTATACCAGTGGTTCTCAACGGGGGCGATACCGCCCCCCGGTGGGCGGTGGGATGATGCTGAGGGGCGGTGAACATATTTTGGGCAGTAGGGGGGCGGTGGATATATTTTGGGTGGTAAGGATTCGATGGGTTTATTTTGAAATGTGTTTGCGAGGGCATGTTTTGGGCGCAAGTGGGAGTAAATCCTCTTTTCTTACTTCACCAAGGATGGCCTTAAAATTTATTTTCCGGGATATCTCAGACTGAACCCTGATCCTTATGTTCTCAAAGATTAGTGGCACAGGCCAGGTAGGGGGGGTTATAGGGGTCATACTTCTCTCCATGAAGCAACAAAACTGTTTGTAGAAACCACATGCAAGGACCTAAAATTGCGTTTTTCGACCATTAATTTCGAAAATTCTCCCCGCTCACCTAACTTACATAGCTAAAACTTCTTTCCCTAACATAACCACACATAGCTTGCAATTTTATTTTTAGACATTTCTGTTAAAGCGCACTCGAAACCTTCATTCTCAAACACAGCTTAATGTTTTAAAAAAATGATTACGAGAGGGAATCTTAAACTACCAGCCTCCTCTTTAAACAAATTTGACCAAACCGAGTTTAAAATTGATCTTTTTGAAGGTTAGTTTCTAAAAAATTCTAGAAGAAAGCCACCTGACTTTTTTGACCTGGCTGACGTTTTGTGTCGTTAGGGCATCGCCCTAACAGCACCAGAGTATAATGAGAAAAAAATTCAGCACAAAACTCCCTAACCTTTACCATTCCCTCAACATCAACCAAAATAGTCAAATTTTAGGTTTTTAAGACTTCAATTTCAGAGAACACCGGAAGGAGCTATGACCCCTTAACATGACTAAAATTAACCTTATTTTTGATTATTTTGCCTTCAAGTTTGAAAAAAAAAAAAAAAATGTGGGAGCTTTTTTCCCTTGTTACTCAAAAAGAATTTCTCTGAGTTGAATTTATCTTGAAATTTATAATCTTAACTTATTTCATTTTCCCCCTCCAATTAATTGCAAGTCTTCGTACCACCTGAGAAAAATAGAAGGTCTGCCTTTGTTATCAGTAGTATAAAGTGCAATATCCGTATGTAATAAATGAGAGAGTCGTATTGCATAGTTGCAAGTAAATAAAAACAACACGGTTTGGGATTGGACCGTTTGAGGGAACTATTTGAACGCACTTTTTTTTTTTCAGAATATCTGCTTTCAAATAAAAATGTTGAAAACAACGCATTTTTATTTCGAACAGTTTTGTTCTACGTTCAAAATGGGTCACTTACTTAATGGAACCATTCTAGGCACTTGGTTAATTCTTTTGACGCAGGTTTTTTGAGCAAAAAAAAAAAAAAAAAAATTCCCGCTTTTTTGAAATGTTTTTATAAAGTATAAAAAACTTTTGACGCATAAATTTTTTTACTCGAGATTTTCAACTCTCTATTTGGGCAAAATTATAGAGTTAAATCTGCTAAAGAAACTGCTTTACCTCCTCCACCTCTTTCAGTTTCACGTCCATGCGCAAAGGGGGCGTTGAAAACATTTTCAGTACTAAAGGGGGCGGTAGCTGTAAAAAGGTTGAGAACCACTGTTCTATACCAATGCACAGTGGTAATACCAATGTGCGTTCTATACCAATGTACAGATGTATGGGTGATTCTACGGTATTTGAATTCAGACGGCCAATGGAAAAACTTCATGAAAAACTGATTTTATTAATGTTTTTGCATGCTTAAGCATTACAGACTATTATCTTTTATATGGACCATCCAATTAATTCACTACAATTATTTTATTTTAGCATTTATAGCTGAAAATAGTCATAAATGTATACTCCCCTGGCCTGTCCAAATACTATTTTTTATACAAACATGTTCGACGTTCAATTTTTGCCAACTTGGCATAATGTTTTTTGCCATAATCATACACTTACATTAACAGAGAAACATATTTCATCAGTAAACATTGAAAAAATATTTATTATTATTTTAAAAAAATACACTTTTCAACGGGCCATATTAACAGAGTCACCCTCACCTGGCGAACTTCAAAGACTGAAATTTCGCATAAAAAATGCATAAGGATGATGCTGATTGCGAATAACCAGTGTAATACTGAGTAAAGTTAAAAGCAAGCTAAGAGTTTTTTAAAAAAATCGAATATTACTCGTTGAAAGTGCCTCAAAGCGTACTGCGCCAGTCGCTGCAGTATTTCCCCTGGTAAGTATAACTTTTTATATTTCATCGTTACATAAGTGTACGTATGTATTATGTAGGGTCACCCGGGGCAATTCCTGGTCAGCAAGTTTCTGGGGTAATTCCTGGTCACAGTCCTTTTTACGTCTTAATAATCCTTCAGCAAAATGAAAAAAATCACAGAGGTACTCTGAACTATCTTTATTGCAATTCATTACTTAATTATGAGTTGACTGTGTATTTAGTTTGAAAAAAAAAATCTTTTCAAAATCGCTTGTTAAATTTCGTAAAACAAGATTGGCCTTAGTTTTGATACATTTGTACAAAGATCGTGATCAAACTCAAACTTCTGAATATTTTTCTTTTTCGTTTTTTTGATTGAATTAGGTACCATGTCAGTTACTGAAAAAAAGTTTTAGATTTACCATTATTGTTTTGAATAATTTGCAGGAAGGCTCTAAATAATGCCCCTGGCTACTGGGGTAATTCTTGGTCAGTGGGGTAATTCCTGGTCAGTCCTTCTTTTAATATTTATGGATTATTATTTCACCTATTATGACATATGTTATTGATTTAAACTATATGTAACTCTGTGAGCCTTAACTGCAAAGTTAACTGTAACCGCAATGTAACATTCTTATCTGTTAATGATAAGTATACAATACATTGAATTTTTCTTTGTTAAATTTCATCCAATTATTTTATAATTTTTAATAATTATTCTTAATTATACTAAGAAAAATGCTTAATTGTAACTGCATTGTACTATTCACTTAACTGTTCACCTTAACCTGTTCATAACAGACAGAAGCATGTGCTCAGTGTGTATGGTGCATGTGCACCATATTTTTTATGGACCTATTTATTTAGTAGGTGAAGATTCATTCACAACAGATATAAAAGCTGTAGCTATTGCATACAAAGTGTATAAAAAGTATTTTGGCTAAGTTTTATTAAGTAAAGCTATTATGTTGAAAACAATTGCATTCTTCCTTAAAAAAACTAAATACAGTGTTTAATTAGCTATATATATATAAATAAATTCTTTATCTAATTAGTTTAATAACTTGTATTAATAATGTGCTTACAAAATGTATGCATTTTCATCAATCATTTGAGTGACCAATAATTGCCCCGTAAGTGGCCAGGAATTACCCCATCTCTGGGGTAATTCCTGGTCACTAATTAACGACAATTATTCACGTTCATTATGTATTGTTGATAGCATGAATATTTTATTCGATGGACATCCCAATGTGCTTCCTCCATACCAAAATTTGTAACTCTAACTTAGATAGATTTTGTGATAATTGGATGTTAATGCTTTTTGACCAGGAATTACCCCAGGTGACCCTAATGCTTATTGTGTGCAGACATCACGGTTTACGTGAAGTTCTGGTAAGAAGAACGCGTGATATTGTTTTTATAGGTAATGTGTGATTTTGTCACTTCACTGGCGTCACTCCCCTGGCACTTTTGTTCCAGGCAACGTGTCCAAAGCAATTTGAATGAACGTAAATAATGCGGGAAGTATTTTTATTTGGGATCTGCGGTGCGACTTGTATGCAACATGTCGTGTTTTCAACATTGATTTTTTTTTATTTTATTACAACGCGAAAATTTTTTTTGAATACAGGTCTTTTAGAAATAAGTCCATACTATGATTTTACACTGAAAAATAAGTGAAATAATAGTAAATCAAACCAGAATTCTGCCATTAGTGCCACTCCCCTGGCAGCGCATTTTCCCCTGGTATCGATAAACCCCCCAAAAATTGAAATTTCGTCTAGCCCTTACCACTACAATCATAAAAATAGCGGCTACTAATGATATAATGAGTGTGAAATTAAACAGATTATTTTTTCTTTGGGGACACAAAAAACGCATTGACCGTAGAATCACCCGTATAGTGTACATCTATAAAAGATTGTCTTTTTAGCACAAGAACACGAAAAATTCATTGCACACTTGAAAGAAGCAACGTCAAAAAGTTTAGACTTCGCTTAATTAACAAAATGATTGAGTTTTGTCTTGAAGTTCAATTTATCTTTATCACGACTAAATGACTTTCTCAAAGTGTAGTGTTATGGTAATCCTTTATCAATTTTACAATACGTACATGACTGACCATTGGTATAGAAGCTTTGCAGTAAATTTCTTCTATGAGCTATGCAATCGGAAATATTTGAAAAAGGTCCGTCTTTTACAGATTGCGATTTTTCTTCAAAGCAAGCTAACAACACATCTGCACATGTGGTTAAAACACTTTGACTTAACCCTTTCGGTACACCAGAAAACGGACAAATAATTAAACGTTTAGAAGTTTTCCGGGGTCCATTATTTATTATTCGGAGAACGGAGAACAGTATAACAAAACTTGAGCATAAAAATATGCTATAAAGTTACAAAAAGAACTCATCCAAAGCTAAACACGCTGCACTTTTTGATTCACTTTCAGTTGCTAATTAAAGATGCTGTTTGTTTGACGGGTCTAGCTGACTAAGTGACAACCAAAGGGAGTGCAGACAGCAGGGACTTTGAACTGTCTCCTAGAATATGTGTAATGTCCAGAAAAGTCGGCTGTGGAACAAAAATATACCGGCACAGCGCCGACATAGTGCGTTCTAGTTCAGTTTTGACATTTTTTTTCATATCTTGAGCCTTATGCACAAACAAAATCATGTATCTTCTAAAAGTTATATATAATTTTTTGGGTTCAACTTATGTTATCTAGTAACAATTTAAAGCAGTTTCGATAGAAAAAAAAATACTTTTTTTTTCAAATTATTTTTTGAAAATTTCCATTTTTAGCATATATTTTCCAACTTTGAGCCTCATGCTCGAACCGAAGTAGTCAACTTAGATTTTTTATTTATTTTTCCCAAATTTTGGATTCCAAACCACAACTTTTGAGAGGTAATGCGATTTCGAAATAAAAAAAATCGATATTTTCGAAATTTGACATTGTAGGCGATTTTAGCCCAATTTAAGGCTGACGTGCAAACTAAAGATCGTATGTAAAAGCTATAAAATATTTTTTTAGATTAAAAATGCACAAAATATTTACAGCTTATGGTATTTGCATTATAAAAAGTTAGAGGTGGTTTTTTTTTTCTTTTTTCTTTTTGAAAATTTCCATTTTTAACATATTTTTTCCAACTTTGAGCCTCATGCGCGAACCGAAGACGTCAACTTAGAATTTTTTCTTATTTTTCCCAAGTTGTAGATACTAAACCACAACTTTTGAGAGGTAATGCGATTTCGAAATAAAAAAATCGATTTTTTTCGACTCACCCTAATGTACAAGTGGTGCGACATCGATGTCGATGTTTTGGAGACATCGATGTTTTACTGCCGATGATTTTCAAACATCGATGTTTTGAGTTTGATGTATTTTCGATATCGATGTTTTGTATTTTGGCCAATAGGTTACGTAAAAATTTGCGATAGTTATTCTTCTTAAAAAATGTACATAGTTAATCAGTGGTCATAGTACGTATCTCACTAGAAAAGTTTTCAAAAGTTACCATCGATGTTCAACGGTTGATATTTTTTAAACATCGTTGCTTTGGGTTTGTTCGTTTTTTTTTTTTTTTTCTCCAATAAAAACAGTTTTTCCAAAATCACATTAAGTAAATAGAGTTTAGAGCTGAAAACTGATAAGTCACAAGTTCTGCAATGTAAAGTTCATAAGTGTTTCATCTGTTTTTCAGCCGTTCGTTTCGAATTTACTATTTATTTCCTGCGAAAAATTGTCATTTGCAATCAATAAAGTTTGTTAATCGAATTCTGCTTGGTGTTTCTGAACTAATTAGATCCATTGCAGGAATTTACCCGAGTTCAAAACTTCATTAGGAGTCGCATTTGAAGTCTGATTGCCTCGATCTGATTTGCTCTGAAATTCCTTGAAATTGTAGCTCAAAAGTGCAATAATACACTGGCGGAAAAAAAAATCCCAACACCAAGAAAGACTTGTGTTAGATAAACGAAATTTGGTAGGCGTGTTTATACAACTGAAAGATGACATCGATTGAAATTTCGTGTTCCGCGCATAAGTGTGGCGCAGCTGGCGTCACTCAGAACATGCAAATAAGGCTGGTTTTAAAAGCGTGTTGTGAAGCTCGTGTGTATTATTTTTCCGTGAAATTTGACGAATTGCGTTCATGTTAGTAAGGAATACCTTTAAGAAGACGAAGAAGCCATTATCAACAGCTCACCGAGTTTTCACGCGAGGTCGTACAATTTGGCTACGAGAAGGAGGATTTTCATTTCGCGATATTGCAGAAAGACTTGGGTGGGAATGTTTCCACCGTGCATGATTATTGGAAGCTATGGTCAAGGGATGGTACTACCACTACCTCAAGAAGATCGAGTTCCGAGCTGCCACGTGGCACGACTGAGAAGGAAGATCGCCAAATCTTGCGTACGGCTGTGGCGCATCGTACTGCATCTGCGACTGACATTCGAGCTGCAGTTGGTACCGTCGTGACCCAAGGAACGGTAAGAAACTGTTTACTTCAAGGACAGCTCCGAGCCAGGCAGCCTGTAGCCAGTATTCCATTGACTGAAAACCATTGCCTTTTCCGACGGCAGTGGTGCCACGACAGAGCTCACTGGAGGTCGGAGTGGAGATCTGTTGTAATTTTTGATGAAAACAGATTCTGAATTAGTGCCAGTGGTGGCTGTATATTGGTCAGAAGGAGGCCAGGGGACCGCCTGCATCCAAGCGGTCTACGGCCTAGACACACGGGACTCACACCTGGAGTTATGGTCTCTAGAGCAATTTCCTACGACAGCAGGGGCATTCTTGTGGTTATCCCAAACTCACTGACTGAAAATTTGTCGTCAGACTGTTAATTTAACCAGTAGTACAGCCCTTCATGAGTAGCATTCAAGGGGGCGTTTTCCAACCGGATAACGCTCGCCCTCACATCGCTGCTGTAACGCAATGTGCTCTACAGAGTATTGACATGTTACCATGACCTGCAAATTCACCAGGTCTGTCTCCAATTGATAACGTATGGGATATCATGGGATGGCACCTCGAGCATCATCCATAGTCAGCAATGACGGTCCTATTATTGACACAACAAGTGCAACAAGCATGGCACTCCCTACCACAAAGTGACATTCGGCACCTGTATGACATAATGCATGCACGCTTGCAGGCTTGCCTTCAAAATTCTGGAGGTTACACCCTCTATTAAATTAACATAATTTCACATTTGCACAGCATTTTCTTGAGCTTAAATTAGCCAGTGATCTTGCACATTTAATCAATTAAACATGTTACCTAGACAATTACATTACCCAAATTTCATTACTCTACGGCAATTTTTTCTTGGTGTTGGGATTTTTTTTTCCGCCAGTGTAGATGAGCATTGGTGCTGTTCGGAAACTGAAAGGCTTGAGGACTCTCCACCAGAAGTTTTCAAAATTAGAGCTATGAAAATACAGTCGCAGGCAATCTTTAGAGCACCGTTAGCAGAAACAATGAGTAGGGTAAAAGCACCAGTAGTCGGCTATTTAAGAGATATTTTGTTGATCTTGGCTAACCTAGAACTTTCAGCTATCAATACAGCAACAAAAACAAGGTAAAACTTTAGAATGAACCTTTCTGATAGTGAATCACCTACTTGTTTCAGAAATTTAAAAAAAAAAAAAAATGTTGAAATCCAAGCTGTTATCAACACTAGTAAATGCTCCAGTAGTCGGCCACAGAATCATCTTAGCTGAAAAATAAACAGAATCGCAGTCTTAGATGACGGGCACTCCATTCGAAATGAAATGACTCATTACTAATTCAAAAAAAGTACCCAAAACTTAACTGCCACTGGTTGATGATTGAGGATAGGTACATGAATGTGTGCATGCGTCATATCTGATTTTGAATTAAAAATGTAGTATTTATGAGGAATTTTATGTCATTGTGGCCGACTACTGAAGCACTTACCCTATTCACTCCTCCCAGGCAATTTTTGAGAAATTGAAGCTCCAAAAGCACAATTTAAAACTGCCTGGTCTTAGTTGTTGTCAGGAAGTTTTTTGAATCTTTGATAACTTAAAAGAGTTATTGAAAATTCGAGCGCGGTTCTTGGAAAATTAAAGACTCGAGGAGAAGATCACCACTTCAATATTACTTGTAAATATAATTGATCATTAACATGTGGCATGTGTGTTTTCCCTAAGTAATACATGATATGTACTTTCACGCAGCAGTCTATCTATACACAATTAAAATATGAATTCCGTTTTCTAAAAAAAATTTCTTTCTTTTCTTTTTCTTCTAATTTATATTACTACTGTAACCATTATTTTCATTAAAAAAATAATAACATTAAATTTCTATCTCTGTTTTATATTTGAATACAGTACAAAACTGAGCTAACTGTCGCGGTAATGTCCAATCAAAATTCCCGTCAAAGTGTGTTTCACTTGGAAATGCTGCTAGCTGTTCTAATTCAAGTTTAAACTTTACACTACATCGAAAAGCACTTGAATATAAATGCTCCTATGATGCATTTTCGAGATTAATATCTATGAATTTAGGTGTCCTGATGACTCATGCATATGTAGCGAATCCTTCGTTGATAAAATCAAATGCTTTTAGTACAGTAAATATTCATCAATATTTTGAAATTTAACGAGATTTATAGGGCTTGAGTAAAGCTCTTTACATTTACTTCGTGTGTTTCGACGTTTTTATGGAACGAGGATAAAGGTTCTGAAATTCATTGAAATTGTAGCTCAAAAGTGCAATAATAGATGAGCATTGGTGCTGTTCGGAAACTGAAAAGCTTAAGGGCTATCCACCAGAAGTTTACAAAATTAGAGCTGTGAAAATATAGTCGCAGGCAATCTTTAGAGCACCGTTAACAGAAACAATGAGTAGGGTAAAAGCACCTGTAGTCGGCCATTTAAGACATCTTTTGTTGATCTTGGCTAACGGCTAACCTAGAACTTTCAGCTATCAATACAGCAACAAAAACAAGGTAAAACTTTAGAATGAACCTTTCTGATAGTGAATCACCTACTTGTTTCAGAAATTAAAAAAAAAATATGTTAAAATCCAAGCTGTTGTCAACACTAGTAAATGCTCTAGTAGTCGGCCACAGAATCAACTTAGCTGAAAAATAAGCAGAATCGCAATCTTAGATGACGGGCACTCCATTCGAAATGAAATGACTCATTACTAATTCAAAAAAAGTACCCAAAACTTAACTGCCACTGGTTGATGATTGAGGATAGGTACATGAATGTGTGCATGCGTCATATCTGATTTTGAATTAAAAATGTACTATTTATGAGGAATTTTATGTCATTGTGGCCGACTACTGGAGCACTTACCCTATTCACTCCTCCCAGGCAATTTTTGAGAAATTAAAGCTCCAAAAGCACAATTTAAAACTGCCTGGTCTTAGTTGTTGTCAGGAAGTTTTTTGAATCTTTGATAACTTAAAAGAGTTATTGAAAATTCGAGCGCGGTTCTTGGAAAATTAAAGACTCGAGGAGAAGATCACCACTTCAATATTACTTGTAAATATAATTGATCATTAACATGTGGCATGTGTAGAGATGAAAATGGTCGGAAAAAAACCGGAAATTTTCGGAAAAAAACCGGTTTTTTTCCGTTTTTTTCCGAGGAGGTTTATTTCCATTCCGGAAAAATTGAATTTTTCCATTTAATTTTTAAGAAAGAAATGACTAGAAAATTTTTTGTTTGTATAATTATTAGAAGCGTTAATTTATTGAATCCTGCATTTTTGTTTTTCATTTAAATCCCCTAAACATCTTGAAGCAAAAGCATGTAGCCATTATTTTCGGTTTTTTTTTTCCTTATTTAATTACATTGCAGGTATCAAAGAGCATTTTTTTTAAATCGTGTACAAAATACTAGTTTTTTAGGATAATTATGAAATTTGAACACTGAAATTGTGCTAAAATGTTCAATTTCTGGTCATACTCCCCGCTAATTTTCAGCTTAGAAAGCAGAAAAAAAGAGAAATAAAATTTATCCAGTTTTTAAGGAAATACTTGAATATTGGCCATTTTATAAACATTACGTTCTCTACTCTAAGACAGCACAATTTTTAATTGAAAATTTTAAAGCAATAGTAAATAAGTACAGAAATTTATGTTAAAAACACGTTTTAATATTTTGTAATAAGTGAACCACTGCTCAATTAGGTAAAAAAATAATTCTGATTAAATTCCAACTTTTGTAAACACAACAGATTTTATAATTGGCCTACTATTAGTGTATTTTTGATAGTAAAAGTACATAAATTATTTCTTATGAAAAATTACATATCGCCACTGAAAGGTAAAATTATTTCATTATTGATAAGTGCTTATGCACAAAAATTTTCATTTATTAATATGAATTCTTTCATACAAATGCATTACCTCACTTTTTAACTGATTTTCTTTATGTACTTCCTCTACTTTGTGTGTGTATAAAATAAACTGTCACATACATATTTAATTTTATATCATAGATTTATCAATTTTCTGATAAAAATTGATAATTTCCTTTTGGTATTTAGATATTTCCCAAAATTTTATATTAATATGCTATATTACTAACGTTATGATAGCATATTTACAAAAAATTTAATAACTTAATTTTTAAATAGTTTACATATCTTTCAAAGATTTTTATATGTCTAACAATTCAGAGTTCAAATCGTACTAAGATAATAATTATTAACGTTCTGTGTATTTAAAGTAGCACAAAATATAAGATAAATAACTAAATAATAATAAAAAAGTATATTAAATTAAGTACCTACACTTACCTTTATTGCAAATTTCAAGCAGAATTCAACGCTATCAACTATTTAAACTCTCTCAACACAATAACTCTCAACAGTAACTTCTTTAACAAAACCAACGTCCTTTTAGTGAAGAACTATTTTTACTTCTTCATGAAATGAATAAGCATAACTTCAGCCACAAAACGAGGTTTCCGCTGACTATGCGAACTAAATGTATATTGCCGTGCTTGCTAAGCACATAGTAGAATCTGCAATTGAGCTCAAACTGAGATATAGCGTTTTAAAGAGCTGCGCCTCCATATATTTTGTTGTGATGACTTTTTATTCAGCAGATTAAAAAAAAAAGTTTCCAATCACAAATGACGACAAAACATTTTATTAATAACACATATGACACAGAGAGCAACCTCTGGTTAATAACTCTGGTTTTGTTGAAAAATTGGGGTACGACTATTGTGCTTAGCAAGGCAGTGCAGTAAGTTGAAACTCCAGTTTAAATTTTGTTCAGGTTTCGAAAACATTACGCAGTTTATAGTTTTCTATTAGAAAGGTTTAAAAAAAAGTCATTTAATTTTTATTTGGATTTAGATTGGGTAGGGAAAAACCAGAACTCAATAGTTTTCATTTTTAGATAGTGAGGTTATATTGCAAGGGAGAAAAATCGTTCTGATTTTTCTTTCAAACACTATTATTGACGTTTGAAAGTGTCTACTTATGATTTTAAGTTTTAAAGACAGTCTAAAATAGAAAATTTAATTGTAAGGGTTAGACACACTTTATCCAATATTAACAGTGAAATGACGATATGATTCATTTGTGGGTGACCCAAGAAAGCTTTGAGTCATAAAACAGAAAGGCTATTTTTTCCCTTTTAAAACCTACCTAATTATGCGTATTTCAGCCATCAGGAAAAATAATATGTGTTGATTGCATATATTTTTAATGATTAACCTTTTAAATCGTCCCAGAAAAACAAAACTATTAAAAAACGCTCTTTTTAATTGTAAAAAAGTCAATTTTTCATTTTTTTCCAATTTTTCCGGAAAAAAACAGGAAAAAAAACGGTTTTTTTCCATCACTTCAAAATTTCCGGAAATTTTACATCTCTAGGCATGTGTGTTTTCCCTAAGTAATACATGATATGTACTTTCACGCAGCAGTCTATCTATACACAATTAAAATATGAATTCCGTTTTCTAAAAAAAATTCTTTCTTTTCTTTTTCTTCTAATTTACACTCAGGCACATTGAAAATAGCGACCCAAGAAGAAAGCATCGGATTGAAATGAAATTTAACACACATAATGATACAGATGAGAGATTCACTTGATCTCAAAATCAAGACAATTGAACGAATACAGGGTGTGCAAAGACACAAATACAGAGCAACTTCAATGGCGCTTTTGACCCCCTTTAGCTGCAATACATGCCGCCACACGGTCCGGCATTGAGTTGATTAGACGCCTGATGTTGTCCTGAGGCAGATGGGCCCACAAATTTGTAACAGCCAACTCCAAATCACGCACAGAGTGACACGATGGCATCTGAGGTTTTAACTGATCCCACACATGCTCTATAGGGGATAAGTCGGGGGAGCGGGCCGGCCATGGAAGAGTCTGAAAATGACGTAGGAAGTCTTGATCAACTCTTGCTGTATGCGGACGAGCATTATCTTGCTGTAAAATTGCCCCTGTGAGACCATTCAGGAACGGTCCTACATGGGGTCGAAGAATATCATCAACGTAACGTTGGCCGGTTAAGTTTCCACGCATCACAATTAGATTGGACCGGCTATCATAGGATATGGCCCCCCAGACCATTACACCAGATGTGCGGGCAGTGTGACGTAGAACAGTGTGGGAGGAATTGTACCGTTCACCTGGGCGCCTCCACACCCGTACACGGTTATCATCAGTCCCTAAAACAAACCTAGACTCATCACTAAACACAACTTTTTGCCAATCTGTGACATTCCACATTGATCTGGCTTGGCACTACTGTAGACGCAGTCGCTGATCAATCCGACGATTTCTTCTTGGGTCGCTATTTTCAATGTGCCTGAGTGTATATTACTACTGTAACCATTATTTTCATTAAAAAAATAATAACATTAAATTTCTATCTCTGTTTTATATTTGAATACAGTACAAAACTGAGCTAACTGTTGCGGTAATGTCCAATCAAAATTCCCGTCAAAGTGTGTTTGACTTGGAAATGCTGCTAGCTGTTCTAATTCAAGTTTAAACTTTACACTACATCGAAAAGCACTTGAATATAAATGCTCCTGTGATGCATTTTCGAGATTAATATCTATAAATTTAGGTGTCCTGATGACTCATGTATATGTAGCGAATCCTTCGTTGATAAAATCAAATGCTTTTAGTGCAGTAAATATTCATCAATATTTTGAAATTTAACGAGATTTATAGGGCTTGAGTAAAGCTCTTTACTTCGTGTGTTTCGACGTTTTTATGGAACAAGGATAAGGGATAAGAACATTCTAGAAATACTTCAACTTTCTGGAAGTTTGAAGTATTTTCCAACTGACTATAATGAGACATACTTTTTAATGAGATATCACATACATTCATTGTCAACAAAAGTTAATGAATTAAACTAGTATCCCCGCCGGTAGCGCAAAAAATACATGCAATCGCTATAATATTAAAACTTATTACAAGTTTTAAGCAAAAACTAGCTGCGTGATCCGGCGTTCAAGAGCTACCTCTAAACAAAACATTAACAAAACTTGAACAAAAAATGAAAAATCCTTTGCATTATAATGGATATGAATTGTTACTTCAAAAACATTTATTAGAGCATAGCTGTGCCGCGCGGTTTCACCCGCGTTAATGAGACAACAATCTATTTAACAACTATTTGAAGTAGACCACGATATATGTATATGATAAATATATAGTAAAAAATTGCACGGGGAAAAAGAAAAATAAAAGAACCTTTGGATAAAAAATTAGTAAGGCGCCCAGTCTTATAAAATATTCAAGTTTTGTTAATTTTTTGTTCAGAGGTAACCCGTGCAACGCCGGGTCACAACCCAAAAAATACTACGTACGTGGCCCGCTAATGAGTTTCATGTTTGATTCAGTTACGCCTTCATTCAAAATTCTCATTATCATTATGATTACTGTTTCATATCAACCACATTAACAGTGGATTTCATATTTATTCATTTGGGACAAATCGCTTTAAATTTGAAGATTTTTCTCAATTTCTTCAGAATCCCTTTATCAAACCTTATGTACATTAAAATTAATGAAGCCTGAAAAATTACGAATCCATCGGTACCAGGTTCGTCTTTTAGTTCATTGGTGTTCAGGAGAAAGAAGCAAAGAAAGATACTCAGTTTTTAATATAAGTAGATCTTTTTAAATATCACTTCATAAATACATATTATGCATCTTTTTAAAAATTTTATACAAGACACTGAAATGTATATGAGTGTGATTATTAACTGAAAGAGTTTTAATAGTGTTCATTTGTTTCAAAAAGATGTTTTACCGAAAATTTAGGCTCCTAGCTTAAAATAAATGGGAGAATATATCAGCGAAGTATTCACCGAGAGAGAAAAAAGCTGATTTAGGCAGTTTAGTTTTTTAGCACATTAAGGGGTTAATAATTCGTGGAGAAATGCATTAATTTGCGTGAAGCGTTCGATAAAATGAACCGCCAATGGTGCTATTTCTAACTCGACCTCTCAAATTGAGCTGCAGTAACTTTAATTTATTTCCAACTCTCACAAGCTTCATGCAGCTAATGGGGCTAGTTATTTATTCGCTATTTCCTTCTTAAACTAGTATACTATAAATTCTAATTTGCGCAGGATCTTTCAGTCAAAAGCGACACATACAGAGGGGTCCAAAAAATGTATATACTCTCTGATAGTGAATATCTTTATTTTAAATACTGTCGGCCCCGTTTAATCGGGTAACGGATAAACGAATACCCCTTTTATACGAATAAAACACCCCGCAACCAAATATTTTTCCATGCCACAGACGCAATGTTAACCCATTAATGCCTAGCGTCCCTTTTTAGGGATGGTCCAAAAAAGGGTCTGAATTTCCCAAAAATGAACATTTCAACCAAATAATAGTGTTCAATTAGTACCTTGGTATTGTTTGAATTCGTAAAAACAGATTGAAGCATATAATCATTGTAAAGTGTGTTCTGTAGCAGTTTTAATGTGATCTTTATCAAAAATTACATCGTTCACAATCTCAAGAAAAAAAGCAAAGTTTTCAAAGTTATTCCTAGTTTCCCAGTTTATGTTAATTGCTGATTTTATTTCTTCTTATAAAATGTATTTTTAAATATTATATCGTAGGCAGAAAAAAAATTTAGTATAAAAAGTATGTACCCTCTAGGGTCTATCGTAACTTTTAAGGGACGATTTTTCTTTCCTTAATAAAAAAAATATTTTTTACATAATATTTTTTTTTAATTATTTTTACCGTCCATTAAACATTGTTTGTAACCAGTATACAAAATATCTTTGGAAAAAAAAAAGTCAGGCATTAATGGGTTAAAGATCCCCGCTTAATCAAATAATATTTCTTGGAACCGCTGGTATTCGTTTAAGTGGGCCAACAGTATAATTTTTTTTCAAGTAAAATTATTATATCCCATTTTAGTTCAAAGTTTTAAAATGTACTTTCTAAAATGTATTCAAAGTGACTGCCGGTAGCAGATAAATATAACGTCGGCTGCTGTTCATAGTTGTATGTCATTTTGTTTGTGATGGGACAGGTTGAAAAACTTAGGAAGAAGTCGTCCAAATTTTGAATAATTTTGGTTTGTTTTAACTGAAACTTCTCTGATTAAAAGTTGACTCGTTTGGCATTGCAAAAAAAGGAAAAAGAAAATTTAAATCCGGCTTGAAAAGCCTAGAAACATAAAGTGAAAAACCTCTCACTCGAAAGAAAATATTTGCCGATACGTTCTTTAGTATTCGAGTTTCATGTAGTCATGTTTTCATATGCGGAGCAGATACTAACTTTCATGAAAAATTCACTTTTCTAACATGCATGCCTCGCTAATTTTAAATCTCCTTTGTTGAGTTGAATTAATAACGTTTAAATTTCAGAAGAAATATCCTTGCTTTTTTCGTTTCCTTATCTTATTTGAATTGCGTGTATGTTACAATAAAAATCTGATAAAAGTCGACATTTAACCGCAACCTGTAATATCAACATTCACATGCCAAAGACCAAATATTTCCAGTGAAAGTTGACGCTCTCTAGTTTCGGTCTTTCACTGTAACATACACACATAGAAGTCTAAATTTGCATGGAAGCACACGGGAGGTGAACTCCTGTAATCATTCTCAATGTTTTTCATATTAAACGGAAGTCAGCCTTATGTACTACAATAAATCTCAGATATTTTAAGGTTCTTGCTCTTCTTTTGTAATTAATTGAAGATCTATTTGTGTGTAGGTAGGTATATATATGGGCGATTCTCTGTAAACTGGTCCTTTTTCACCCGAAATCTGTCCGGGCACGGTTTTTTGAAATGTTCGTATAATTATAATACTATTGATCAGAAAATCAATCTATTACTTTGGTTTGAAAGAGGGCCAATTGAAGTTTGTGTTTTTCTGATAAATTATGATAGGGGGTAAGTCCCCCACCTAGTATTACTAGGCGGGGGACTGTGCCAGGTGACTGTGTTTTTGCTCTTTGTTGCGTAATATCTGCAAAACTAATGGAACACGACGCTGATGCATACTTTCATCACAAATGTGGCTCTCAAACTAAGCAAAGTAGCGTTTCAACACCGTTCTCAGCAATTTCACAACGATTACTTTAAACTTCATGCCAAAAAACATTTGCAAAAGTTGTAGATTTTTCATATTACAGCTTTGAATTTGTTGCAGGGGACTGTTTGAAAAAACTCCGGACAGAATTTACATGATAATTTTAAGTTTTAGAAATACGTTATTATACCTTATTTTATAAGAAAAATATAGCTTCATTATTCTATTTTTAAATATTAATTGCCAAATTTATGCAGTGTTAATAGGTTTTTTGAAATACTATCTTTAACAGTTAGACTATGGGATTGGGACAGCCAGGGGACTGTGTTTTTGTCGCTTAGATAATTTCTAGAAAAAAAAATTAAAGTGTTATTACTCCAAATACAATTGGGCCACAAAGTATTAATGCTTTACTTGTATTAAGAGCGATAATTACCTTATTACACTTTATTAGTTTTAAAATACTCTGTCCGGACAGCCAATTACCAGTTTACAGAGAATCGCCCATATATGTGTTACCGTGGAAGACCGAAATCGGGTAGGGTCACCCGGGGCAATTCCTGGTCAGCAAGTTTCTGGGGTAATTCCTGGTCACAGTCCTTTTTGTGTCTTAATAATCCTTCAGCAAAATGAAAAAAATCACAGAGGTACTCTGAACTATCTTCATTGCAATTCATTACTTAACTATGAGTTGACTGTGTATTTAGTTTGAAAAAAAAAAAAACTTTTTAAAATCGCTTGTTAAATTTCGTAAAGCAAGATTGGCCTTAGTTTTGATACATTTGTACAAAGATCGTGATCAAACTCAAACTTCTGAATATTTTTCTTTTTCGTTTTTTTGGTTGAATTAGGTACCATGTCAGTTACTGAAAAATAGTTTTGGATTTACCATTATTGTTTTGAATAATTTGCAGGAAGGCTCCAAATAATGCCCCTGGCTACTGGGGTAATTCTTGGTCAGTGGGGTAATTCCTGGTCAGTCCTTTTTTTAATATTTATGGATTATTATTTCACCTATTATTGACATATGTTATTGATTTAAACTATATGTAACTCTGTGAGCCTTAACTGCAAAGTTAACTGTAACCACAATGTAACATTCTTATCTGTTAATGATAAGTATACAATATACTGAATTTTTCTTTGTTAAATTTCATCCAATTATTTTATAAGTTTTAATAATTATTCTTAATTATACTAAGAAAAATGCTTAATTGTAACTGCATTGTATTATTCACTTAACTGTTCACCTTAACCTGTTCATAACAGACAGAAGCATGTGCTCAGTGTGTATGGTGCATGTGCACCATATTTTTTATGTACCTATTTATTTGGTAGGTGAAGATTCATTCACAACAGATATGGATGGTGTTATGCAAAAAGGAGTTAACCCACAAAACATAAAAAAAATGAGTTATCCAACTGTGATGGTAAAATATGTTGCTTTCTACATTAGGCAAAAATATTTAAGCCCTATCAGCATTTCATGGTAACATATCGTTGGAAAATTGATGCAGAGCTCCATGCTTTTTGCCAGAGTTTGTTGACTTTAAAGCCCACAATCTCAAACTCAGGTTTTTGTGGGTTAACTCCTTTTTGCATAATACCATCCATATAAAAGCTGTAGCTATTGCATACAAAGTGTATAAAAAGTATTTTGGCTAAGTTTTATTAAGTAAAGCTATTATGTTGAAAACAATTGCATTCTTCCTTAAAAAAACTAAATACAGTGTTTAATTAGCTATATATATAAATAAATTCTTTATCTAATTAGTTTAATAACATGTATTAATAATGTGCTTACAAAATGTATGCATTTTCATCAATCATTTGAGTGACCAATAATTGCCCCGTAAGTGGCCAGGAATTACCCCATCTCTGGGGTAATTCCTGGTCACTAATTAACGACAATTACTCAAGTTCATTATGTATTGTTGATAGCATGAATATTTTATTCGATGGGACATCCCAATGTGCTTCCTCCATACCAAAATTTGTAACTCTAACTTAGATTGATTTTGTGATAATTGGATGTTAATGCTTTTTGACCAGGAATTACCCCAGGTGACCCTAAATGTTGAATACAACATTGCCCTTGTAAAGACATCAGCCATCAGCGAAACACCGAATATTTTCGACGAAACTTCTCCGATTTTTGTCTTTCATGGTATTTGAAACAAATAGAGATAAATATCTAAAATGTTAGTTTCCGCACATGTAACCAGAGGAAGAGTCAACCTCCCCCCCCCCCTACTGTACTCTCTCCTCAGAAGAATGTTTAAGGTAGTAGTCGGGTAACTTATGCCTATTTTCATGACTTATTTGGGGGTGGTTTTTTACAGGAAAATAAAAATGAATTATCTTGAATACTAAGAGTGTTTTTATTTACATATTGAAAATATTTTTAAAAAATTAAGTTGAAAAATTTTTATAGTTTATTACTATTATTATCGTCACTTGAAGTTGGAACTTCAAAAAAAAAAAAAAAAAATGCACGTGCTTGGCCCGGGTGATTTTGGCTCTTGATGCTATCTGAAATCAAATATTCTTGATTATGCTTAATCTATAGACATGTCATTCTGGTCGGAACTACTGAAGTTAAATTTCAAGGGTAAATAACAAAATGGTGGACTTTTCAAAAAAAAAAAAAAATCCTTTTATTTTAGCAAAGAAAGGGTTGTAAAATAAAAAGTTAGGGGTGAAAAAAATTCTGGTTAGTTCCGACGAGAACTATAAGTGTGTAGAACAGCCTGTTAAAATTAAAAAGCAATCGGTTCAGTAGAAAAAAAGTTAGGACTCGGGTCGACCAGAAAAACAGTGTTTTGAGAAAAAAAGCGTTTAAAGTTCAATAACAAACTCCGAGGCGCTCTAGGAAACGCGTCCAAGACATTGTACTTTCAAACTCAGCAAAAAAAAAAAAAAAATCTCGGTTTTCTGAACACAAGTTACCAGACTACTACCTTAAAAAAAAGTGTGGCAGTTTGTCGAACGATGTACACAAAATAGCTGAACTAATTTCCTTTCAAAAATTAGAATTTTTTCAAATTTCTCAAAAAAAAAATCGTTTTGTAAAATTTGTCAGTTAAAAATTCCAGTTAAAGTGAAAATTTTAAATGATATTGACGCCAATGACTCTTCTTCATACTTCTGAGAAGGGCCTACAATTTCTTCCTAAACTTTCAAATTTGACTGTTTATATCCTTTAATATGTGCAGTACTTTGATCTCAATTTCATTTCTGTCTTGTATGCACTTAAGTTTTGACAGAAAGCAGTGTTTTATAAGCCCTAACAACTTTGAAATGGCATTTTTGAAAGAAATGCTTCATTCGTGAATATAAGTGATACTTTTACGAAAATCCATAGAATAATTGAATACTTTAAGTATACTCATTCGTGAAATTTACAACTTTCTATATTGGTAAAAATGTAAGCAAAACTGTTCTATAACAATCAATTCTTGTACTATATACAGTTCTCGTTTAATTTTCCGTTCCTTTTAGAATTTTAAGCATCTCATATCGTTTATATTTTATAGGGCAAAAAGGATTTTTTCTTTTGAATTTTAAATTAGCCGTAAAGAAAAAATCCTTTGTTACTTTCTTTTTCGCTTTTATCTGTGAAGTGTTTAGCTGGGAAATAATTATTCTTGCACCAGGTTTCTTTGACCAGTGTTTCAGAGGTTTTTTTTTTTTTTTTTTTTAAATATTTACTGTTCAGATATTTTAAATTGCTTCAGATTAGTTACGTTTCAGTTACACACTAAAATTTCCCTTGCTAATTTCTCACTCTACTTCCTTTTCTTAAGATAGTTGTTTAAATACAAAAAGGTCACACCAAGATGTAAATTTTATTTCAACTTCAAAATACATTTGTTCAGGATATTTGAAATTTGAATAAGAAAATATATAGAAATAGAACTTTACTTTGTCTGAAAACTTTGACAAATGGAAAGAAACCAACCACACAATCCCTATCATAACTTTTTATTTAAAATGCTTAAAATATTTCTCTGCCTAGCATCTAACAACAGTACTTGTTGACTATTTCTTGGCAAATGGTAACACGGCAAAAACGGAAACATCTTTAGCCACTCAAAGCTCATGTCTGTTCCAAGTTACATGCTTTAGCAAACTAAAGCAATGCTACTGTAAGCATCTATCCAAACTATAGAAATCAAGCTTAAATTAAGTGGAAGTGCTATTTTGAAAAATAATAATGATAAATTAAACTTTGTAAAAAATAAAAATGCGAAATGATTTACCGTCACCGAACATAAAATGTAGCAATTGAATAACTGTATTCAGTTTTTAAAATTAAAATTACTCTCAAACGGTATTTTTCACCATGCATAATGAAGCTGCAATACTCAAAGATAAGAAAATAAACAATATTGACTGCACAAAAAAAAAAAAAAAACATTAAAAGAAAAAACAAGTAACTATTCACGTAAAAACGAAACTGGTTTTTATTTTGCGTCTGTTGTGGATAAAACTAATTTAAGATTCGAGGGGAAAAAAATATACTCTTAAGAAAATAAATGGAAAAACGATAGTAAATTTAAGCGCCATTAAAAGACTTAACAAAAGGGGAAAAAAACTTCAGTTGCATCAAGGAAATGTTTTTGAAAGCCGATAAAATGTTTCAACTAGTATATATAAGCTTTTTTAAACAATAAAGTGGCGCCGTGCTTTTCTGAGAAAATTAGTAAACAATATTAAAAAAGCGCAGTTTGAAAAACCGTGACGAAAAACATGTATATATATATATATATATATTTTCTTTTACAAGTAAAATGAAAACTAGTGTTTGTTATTATTTTAATATTTAGAATAGCGTGTAATTAACACTTTTATGTTATTTTCCCTCCTTAAACGCGTAAGAATTGTTCTCATATTTTGTTCAGAGGATCTTTCAAATATCATTATACGGTTAAAAGAAAAAAAGGAATATTTTAAATGTCAGAAACTGTGACTTTTAAAGGGGTCACCCCGCCACACACTTTAACAACGCAATGATTAGAGGATGGAAGAATTTAATTTTTATATTTTGTACAGCAATCCTTAATTTCATCGATGCTAGCAAATCACATAAATTCAAACATTATTTATTTTTTTAATCATTGTAAAAAATGTCTCTTTAAAAATAAACACACTTAAAAAGTTTAAGTCGTATACTTATGAAAAAACTAGCTATACCGGTTTTCTTCAATTTAATCAAAGTTTGGAACTTGCTAAAAGATTTTCGGATTTACTTATACATGATGCTAAAAAAATTAAAGCTTTTAAAAAAATAACATTTGAACGTGAAATATGCTAATTGTAATAGCAATGATTAAAAAAAAAAAACCGTGTCTTTTTATGAAGTGACATCAGTGTAAAGTTAAATTAAATATCAAATGAAGACACACAGGAAAAAATAACAACCTTTGTGAATATTTATGAAGCATTTTAATAAAAATAACCAAAATAGTTCAGTAAATTATGTATATTCAGCACAGCATTGCAAATTGCTACAGCCAGCCTTTTTATGGTAAGTACAATGATTTTAAGTATTCTTATCCATTGTTGATACACAATTGAGCAACACGTCTGAACTGTGGCCAATATATTCTATTCAAACCATTCTATTAGGTTTTAAATTAAGTCATCTAAAGCAGTTGGTCTTGTTTTGATGAGAAGTGAAATAATTTCCTAAAAACTTAACCATCAAGAGAACAGGTTGATTTTTGCTGAATTTCAAGTGCTGACGATATGAAAGACATGTTTGAACTTGAAAGTTGGCAATAATTCGATTTTTATGTGGAAGCCATTTTCTCATACTTTTAGACATTCCCTATTTTTTCAATCTGTAAAATACGCATTTTACTTTGAAAGAAATTTCAAGAATCAAAATTTTCGCATTTTTATTGCTTACTATTACTTACTTTTAACTAATAACAAAATTTGTGGTTGATCCACTTTGAGTTCATTAAGAAAGAATAACAGGAGAATTATTTATATAAGTTGTTTTCAATCTAGTAGTATGAATAGGGATTATTGTGTTTATTGGATACTAATAATTACAGCCATTTAGAACGATTTGAATTCATGACTGATATATAGCTATAAAGAAAGCGTTTCATAAATTTCGATTTGATAAAATTATGTGGGTGTTAGTATTTTTAGGCAAAACTCTAAATGGGTTGTGTAACTAATGGGTTTTCTGTAACAAATCGCGGTAGTAGTTTAGAAAATTAAATTTTCCCTCCGATTTTTCTTGATATATATTTTCTTATGCAATAAAAGCATTTACACACAATTTTAACTATTAAAAATCTAAAATCAGTGTCTAGGAAAAAAATAAGGGTAGGGGGTAGGGGGCAGTCAAAACCAGAAGAGTTTATTAGTTATGGTGAAAAGGCAACTAAAAGTACAAGTTTAGCTTCCACATACAACCATACATTATAATGAATTTTTCATTTTTGTACAAAACTCCTTTGAACTAGATTTAAATATTTTTAGAATTTCATGTTTTACCACAGATTCTAATATATAATATATGTATATATAAATAGGATATATATATAAAACTCAAACTCGAATTAACAAAATAAACTGATAATAAAAACTAGCTGCATAGACTCAATATTCTTCTCTTTCTCTCATAAAATTCACTTTGAAAACTCAAATATACAATGCAATGTAAAAAAATAAAATAAACAGCATACAAAAAATGTATTCAACACTCATATATTTACATACAAAATAAAAAATAAACAACAAAATATCACTACAGGCAAAGCCAGACCAACTACTTAGCAAAATATATCTACAATTAAATTTTTTTTCTATGAATTAAAAAAAGTTTAATATTTTTATAATAAACAATCCTTTTCCCAGTAATATATTTGGGGTAACTATTTTTTCACTAATCTTACTATTTTTCAAGAAGATAAATTTTAGACTATATGCTGATTATAGGCTTTCACAAACAACATGATAGTATACAACATTTCGAGAGTTCTGAAGTTTTAATTCACAAAGTAACAATAAAATTTCAATAGTAAAGTATCTGGATAATCTAAGCAAAGTCAAAAATTCAACTTGCAAACTTATTTAAGCTGAAACACGAGCAACGTTTGTACAATTGTAAACTTAGATTTCCAGCTGTCTTTTAACCTTAACCTTTAGAAACCGGGAGGTACACATGTTGTACCATAAGTCTTTTTTCTTTAAAGGACGGGGTTGAAATTTTCACTCGAACCCTTTGGAGCCGGGAAATTTTTCAAGGTTTCATACGTCTAGTACGACAGTTTATACCTTCTCTTTTCCATGGAAAAGAAATCTGTGGTTCAACTGTCGTAATACCTGGGTCGAAAGAAAAATTTCCAAAAAACACTCCAGTTCCAAAAGGATAAAAAAGTAAAATAGTGTGATTAAAACATTTTACGTATGACTTTTAAATGTAGCTCTTTTCAGATAAAAATTAACAACTTTAAATAGAGATCAATAAGTAAATCTTTAAATGAAAGCAGAAATTGATAATGGGGTATTTAATACCACTATATTGATTCTAAAAAGGCTGAAGTGCCCAGAAAAAAAACCAAGTTATTAGCATTTTTTCAGTCAATTATATTAACTACTCCATGAAACTTTTATGTCATTAGAGGAAAGTTATGAAAATATTATAAGAGAGAAAAAAAAAATATTAAACAATTTAATAATTTGTTTAGCACAAAATATATACAACTTTGTGTGATAGATATGTGTTATTTTACTGCTAAAAGTTATTAAAGAAATAAAATAATCTGCGAACAGAACATGTATAATATCGTAAAGAATACCAGTTAGGCTTTTGAATATACACTAACATTTGACTATACAGTATCAGAAAACAAATCGTGGATAAATATATATTACTGAATTTATAATAAATTATTATTTATTCCATAAAATACTTCTTGAAATTTTTTTTTACTGTAATTGTGTGATTTTAAGCTTATAACAGCAAATGTTGTTCCTGCTTAAAATATTAAATGAAGAAATCCTGATTTCCCTTAAAATACCGCCAATTTATTAAAAAAAAGAAAAGAAAAATTTATTCAAGCATTCTAAAAAAAATGTCATGAATGTTATTTAATGAGTAAAAAAATGAAAAAGAACATAATTTAATGTTTTGTAACAAAAATTATTGTAAGGATTTAATGTTAAATGTTCAAAACTATTTCCTATTTTTCCTTAAAAAATTTTTCTCTGCATTGATTAAACTTGATCTACGCCTGAGAAGCCAATGTTTTTTTTTTTTAATAATTGTGGAACAACTATGGCAATATGCGAATATAGTAAGAAATAAAAATTCTGTTTTTAATACATTTAGGTGTAATTATCACTTATATTTATTAATGATTTTTTTTCTTATGATTTTAAATGAAAGTCAGGTTCTTGCAAAATTCAACTAAGGATTTAAATTTATTGCCTGGGTTATCCAGATACAATATATAGTATATGTATGCATAAAGTACAATATTCTGAATAATTTATGAAAATGAAAACACAAACATTCATGTCAATCAAGACACTGAAGATACAACTACTTGTAACTATATTCGATTTCATACACAGAGTGCACCAAATACTAAACTGACATAAATGCATAAATACCAATAACATCAAATTATCTAATATAGAAAACAGCACTTTACAAACAACATGAAGTTGTGACTTTTCTCACAAAACAAGTATAAAGAAATGCAATTTACGTTTTGCTATTGTATTTTAAAAGATGATAGAAACACTAAGTAAACTTCTACGTTGGGTAGACACTTGTAAAAACTTCAGGTAATTTGATCAGGTTCATGAATTAGTACAAATATGAACATGGAACAGTAAAATAAAATATACACTGAGATTGAATTCATGTTACTGTATCGATGCAATTCTTACTGCTTTAAAAACATGGCTAAAAAGAGTGTTTAAAAAATCTACTCCGTGAAAGTGACAAGCCGAAAATATGCGTCTTCAAGATGCCCTTAATTTTATTCAAGATATGAGGAGTAAGATTTTGAAGAGTATCTTAAAAATAGGCTCTCTTAAACATCTTGTGTTTTCTCGTTGTAGTGAGGTTATGTTATAAGAATAAAAATTATTAAGAGCATTAAATAGCGCAGAATCTACGTACCAAATTACTTTGAAAGAAAGTTAAGAATAGTGCTTGCTAGCATACGCAAAATGTAGTACCCTTCAAAGCCTTATAGTAATGAGTACTTTGAGAATCAGGATGTTTTTATAGGCGTTCACTACAAAACACTAATACTGAAGAGGGAAAAAAAAAATGAGTAGCACACAAACCAAGTATTATTTAGGGGTGATTCTGTATTAAATAAATGTTTTAAAAAAATTTCTGAAAGTCATTAAAAAAAGATATGGGTAAGGCATACGTTACACTGAAAATTGTGTGCATGTATGTGTATGCACAAAATAGTTTTAACAAAGAATTTTTAAGAAAAGAGGGGTAAAAAGTCTTTTATCGATCAAGTTTTCTTCATGCAGTTTCACACTGATGATCAAAAATTTTCTGAGAAGAAAGTCAGAAATAATCTCATTTTATTGAACAGAATCACCCCTAGTTTACAAACATGAAAAGATGGAAAAGTTCTTTCATTTTTCTGTTTCATTTTCCTTACTAGAGAAATAACATAATTTGCAAAATGATGATCCACAACATGAAATCGAACAATTATAACTAAGAATACTGCTGCGTAAATCTAATCAAGACGTCATAAAATTGAAAACACTTTTTCTCGATGATATCAAGTTATTCATTCACTCCAAGTTGCAGAAGATTATTTAAAACAAAGCTTACGAAAATTTTCCTTTACCTCCTCAAAATACACTTCCTATACAATGAAACGATAAAATATATTTACCAACACACATTATCATGAATATATCTTCCATGGAAATAGAAATCTAAAATTCACTTGCCTAACATCTGCAACACAGATTTTATTACTTTTTTTACACAACTTTGTATTGAAAAAATATAAATTAAACATTGTCATTAATACTTTATATTTTGTTGCATAGCTCTAAAGTAAAATATTCATTAGTACTCACAGTTCATGTCAAACTTGAGCCCCACACAACCACCAACAAATTCAAGCAGTAACAAGTACAAACTTTTTCCAACCAACCACCGGAGTATTGCATTCCTCTGGCATTCAGATCCGTGGATGGGAGAATTGCATATATTCACTAATGTAAGTCCTTTACATTTGTGGCAAGCTAATTATTGCAAACATTGAGGGGAGAACAGTGTAGATGTCTTGATGGATATTCAAGTATATATGACATTGTAGAATGATTGCTTATGGTTGTTATATAAATCACAATGAGGAAGTATCAACAGCTAACAGACCACTGTGTACAAAACAAGTAAAGCACAGAGTTGCTTCCCTTATTGTAACAAGGCTTCTCAAACTCTGGACATAGTTTCCGAAAACCTAAAAGTGAAATATTCGAGATTTTGTTTCACTGTTATTTACTTAAAAATATTGTGAAGTTTTTTTTTTTGCATAGTTTTCCTAGCACGGTACTTTTGAATACAGAATATGTTGCATAGAAATTAAGGCATACGCATAGACATATGTTACCTAATTATCCATATAAAATATAGCTTTATATAACCAAAACCAAAATTAATTGTTTAAAGGTTTTAGATTGCTATTTTAACTGAAGGCAATATTTAAGGTTTACGGTTGCAAAAATTCACTTTTGGTTTAATTTTACAGTCTTACTTTAGACGTAAAAATATTACGAACCCCGATTTTTAAGGAAATTCAACATTTACTCTTTCTTCATTTACTTCAATATTTTATATTAGACATACATTCTAAACATGACATATAAATAATGACAGTAATAACTATATTTGTAATGAGCATGTAAAAACTTTATAAAAATAACTGCAGGGATATACACTGATGTAAACTAATGGAATACCGCCTGAGAAGCCTTATCCTAGACTATGACCAATGCTTTCCGATGGAAGAGCATACATGTAGTGGCAATAAAAATATGAGCTTTTCAGAGGACAAATCATGGTTTCTACAAATTCAACAGGGAAAAAACCAATTGAAAGTTTTAGGTGTTCATGATCACTTTCTAATTTCAAACAATTTTATATTTAGATATATAATACACATCTTTGCCACAGGGATTTTAAATATATTAAAATATACAATACATATATAACATCATAACATGTAAAATATAACTTCATAAATATTTTAACCTCGATGATATAGAGCACTAAATTAGGTTGTCATTTAATAGAATTCTTTGTTTGAGATGTACTTAAACACAAAAACAATACAAAACATTTAACAATATAATAGTCATTGATAATTCATGTTAGTGAAAGATTTGGTCATAATCACAACACACAGCATTTTAAAGCACCTATAAATACATATCATGTCTTTCTAGTAAAAACATTTTATTACTTTTCGACTTTATAAAATCTTATACTAAATTATAAGAGATCATATATTTATATATACATAAGCAAAACAAAAACAAAAATAAAGAAAGCAATAACAAAATATAAATTAATTCCAAGCTCTTTGTGCACATAAAAGGAAGACTAAAAAATAAATACATATTAATTATGTTTAATTTCTCTGTAATACTTTTATTTTTTACAATTTTGAAATAAAACCAAAATTAAGAAGATTTACTTAAACAACTAAAATTAAATCTATAAAATTTATTTCATAAATTTGAAAACAATTTGAAAACAGAAAAACATGAAAAAT
>JAXGGA010003494.1:0-101668 GCA_038373865.1 Uloborus plumipes | reverse complement strand
GTTTCATAATTTACAATATCAGAATGTTTTTCGGACAAAAAAAAAAAATCTGTTTTTTTTTTGTTGAAGAAGAGGTATAAGTAACGATTTCAGTTTCTCCAATTTCGTATTAAAACCTGCAATAATTCCTAAAAATTCAACTTGATTTTTTTATCCAATTATATTTATAATCTAAGCAATAGCCATGACGACTTTCCTTCTCAATTATCTGAGCAGAGTAGGGGCGACCAAGTGGTACTGCCCTCATTTTCTGGTACTGCGCTACAATTTGTTGTCTCTGGCTTGTCTAAAGCTTGCTGCAAAGTCAAGAAATTTAACACCAGTTTTGATGTTAAGAAATTTTAAAAAAATGTATTTTTGAAATTGAACTTCCCTTACTGAACCTGAATGTCACTTACCAAGAATTTAGGAGGAAGGCCTCTACCCCCCCCCCTCCTCTTCTTAGGGGTACCCACGAAGGACGGGAAAGGAGCTTGATGTCTCAGACTGTGCCAATGAATTTTTAAGGGGGAGGGAGGGGGCGGTTCGAATGATTCAGATATCATTATAGGGGAGAATCCTCCTTTAGGGAGATGACCCATTGTCCTTGGGCATGACTGACCATTGCTTATCTAGAACATTGTACAGAATGAGTGGAATGTCACCTTTTCTGAGAAAAACACCTGCTTTTGAACAACAAAAGAGAGCCCGGAAACACCTCTTCATGACAAAAGAGAGCTTACTATGTTCAAATACCTTGAACAGCAAATGAAACGAGCAGTGAGTTTATTCATGCAAAGTAAGCGAGATTTGAATTCTGCTTTCTTGAGATTTGTTCTTCTAAGTCAGAACCCGCCAAGTGTCCCATTTTGGGACCTTCGTTAATAAACAGCTATAAAACCCTTTCAAATTATTTTTCTTGACCCCTGATTATTAGGACTCTAAAAGAGATCTCTTGTGATTTATTTTCAATGTTTTTAAACGCCTGCATTCGATTTAGTTATTTTTAAGGATTTTTTCCCTTATAAAGTAAAAATCAGAATTTTCTCCTAAATTAACTATTTTTTAAAAAATAGAAATTAAGTTTCAATTTTTTTGAAAAAAATACCAATCAAGTTAGGCACTTCGTTGGTTAATAACAAACACTTTCAAGAAATATATCTCAAGTACTTGCGAAGGAAAAAAATCTTAACCTAAGGTTCCCAAAAAGGGAGACTTGGCGCTTAATGGGTTAAAAATCATCTTAATCCCTTATTAAGCAGAAAGACAAGTGAGAAATAATTTAAGACTCCCAAATTCAGTTGTTAAGTTCAGAAAAATATCAAATGTAGAAAAAAGATGTGCAAAACATGAATTCACTTTAGTAGCTTTTTATGAAGAGGCGGAGGTCATATTCAATATTAGAAGCATTCGAAATAAACCTAAAAGTGTGTTCTATCATTGCAAAGAACAGAATTAGTGGTTTTTTTTTTTGCTATTGCACAATATATACATTTCAGTACCAACATTTTTGAAAAAAGTTCTAGTCATTTCCTAACTTATTTTTCAATATTTTTTGTGTAAAAGAAGCATAGCTCATGCTTTTGTAGCATAAAAACGTATTATATTTATTTTTAATGATTTATAATTGTATTGAATGTGCGAAGAAGAGATAGGATAGCACAATCTTTGAAGAAAAAATAACAATGAAAAATATGAGTTTCCGAATATTATCGGATTGTTTGTCTTTGAAGTGTTTGTGTGATCCTGTTTTCAGCAAATTTAAGGAATATTCTGTTTGATATTTTAACGCTCGACCTTCCTTGCATTTCCGACGTCGGACAGTACTTGTTGAAGTCACGTTATCATGAAATATTCGGAATACTTATTTTGTACATATTCAATCTCCTTTTGAAGAGAATAGTAACATCTTCCAGAATCTTATGTTACGGACCGTTTGACGTAGTTATTTCATCTAACATCTTACCATTTCTTGGTTATAGTAAAGATAATAGTCCTTTCTTAGGTAAAAGATAGTCTTGCTTCAAATCCAGCATAGTCACTTACTTGAAAATTTTCAATTTTTTTCTTTTAAACTCCAATAGCAAGTGTCGAAAGCTGTATTTGCTCTTAACTGGATGCTGAAATTTCTAGTTTATTTTTATTGAATTATGTCTGTCCGGGGCTCTAGCTTTTTAATTATCTCCTATTATTATTTATCAGCGCAAACCAACCTTCCTGATAAGCGAATCCAATGAAAAACAAACAAACCAAAATAGAAAATCCACTCACATTCTTTATCCCTCTTATCACTATGACCCATATTTTGATAAAATAAGAAGAGACCTGATACATGCGCAAATGCAAGGAAGGTTGAGCGTTAAAATATCAAACAGTATATTCCTTAAATTTGCTGAAAACAGGATCACACAAACACTTCAAAGACAAACAATCCGATAATATTCAGAAACTCACATTTTTAATTATTATTTTTACTTTAAAGATTGTGCTATCCTATCTCTTCTTCGCACATTCAATACAATTATAATTCATTAAAACTAAATATAATACGTTTTTATGCTACAAAAGCATGAACAATGCTTCTTTTACGCAAAAAATATTGAAAATTAAGTTAGGAAAATGACTAGAACTTTTTTCAAAAATGTTGGTACTGAAATGTGTATATTGTGCAATAGCAACAAGAAAACGAAAAAAAGCCACTAATTTTATTCTTTGCAATGATAGAACACACCTTTAGGTTTATTTCGAATGCTTCTATTATTGAATATGACCTCCGCCTCTTCATAAAAAGCTACTAAAGTAAATTCATGTTTTGCACATCTTTTTTCTACATCTGATATTTTGCTGAACTTAACAACTGAATTTGAAAGTCATAAATTATTTCTCACTTTTCTTTCTGCTTAATAAGGGATTAAGATGATTTTTAAGTAGCATAATAGGGCTGTAAATACACTTAAAAATAAAGGTATGTTTGCTTTTCAGTGAAATTTAGGTTAGGAAAATGACTAGAACTTTTTTTCAAAAATTTTGATACTGAAATGTGTATATTGTGCAACAGCAACAAGAAAACGAAAAAAACCACTAATTTTATTCTTTGCAATGATAGAACACACCTTCAGGCTCATTTCGAATGCTTCCATTATTGAATAGGACCTCCGCCTTTTCGTGAAATACCACTTAAGTAAACTCATGTTTTGCACAAGAAAAAAAATGCTTGTCGTAGTTTATTCAAATTTTATTCAAACAAAATTATATTATATAAATTTCAAGTATTTTTTTATTAAATCCTCATACTTTCAGCAACATATCTTAGAATTTTTGGAAATATTGAAAGATTTCTGCACCCGTCACAATTTACTGAAGAGATACGTATACATGCAGAATAGGCTTAGCGGTTGACAGAAAATGCAATTTTTTGAAAAGTTTGACGGCCTGTAAAACAAAAACCAGGTCACATATGGGCAAAAGAATACATATGGTTACTTACCACCATAAAAGTATTAAATACACCAAATTTTATCAAAATCCGAGGACATGGGTTACATGACCGGGTGAACTGACGTGGAATGACCCATATTTGTAAATATTTTAATAATGTTCAGAATTCTTATATATTTCTTATAAACAACTACTAGATATAATTCCTCTATTTTCATAAAAATAATAAAACACCTAAAAGCTGTGAGTTAAATTATTGTATGGTAGCAACTTGACACAAATGCGATGTAGTCATATTGACCTAAACGAATTAATGTTGTTTACTCAAAAACCGTGGAAGAGCAGCTTTGAATATGAGAAACTTCTAAGCGCATGCCCCTATTTAAACAACGCTGTGGTGTCTTACTCAATATGGTATAATTATTAAAATACCCTACAAGACAAAGTAGAAAGCAAACAACAAAACTTGCTTTTATGCTCAAAAAACTTTTTTTTTCGAATAACCCAAAGGTAAAAGACAGGTTTTGCCACAAACGTATCTCAAATAAGTAAAAATCAATTGCTTCTTAAGATTCTTAGTTAACAGCATATACGCAATCAAAAATTAAAACCCTTCTATAAACTTTACCTGGTATCTTCTGTACCCTGTGTCACCTATTTTAAAAAGATGAGTTGCGCAAGCACATTTAAACGCGAATAAACTTAGGCAGGAATTCAAGTGAAACAGGCGATCGCAAATTGCAATCGCTACTGGAAGTCGAATTACATTAGAACGTTTCTTGACAAAAACATCGTGACGTCAGCGTGACGTTTGCCTATGAAAAACGAGCTAGATAAAACGTCACAGCCTACTTGGCGAATAAGAGGAGATCGCTGACTGCTTGTGAGCTCTTATTGGCTCCACCCGTAGTGACGTCAGTGCCAAGTTAAGTTGCATTCTAGCGATTAGCATTTATAGCGATTGCAACTTATCCAAATTTGGGAATTTGCGATTGCAATGGTGGTGGAGCCAATAAGAGCTCACAAGCAGTCAGCGATCTCCTCTTATTCGCCAAGTAGGCTGTGACGTTTTATCTAGCTCGTTTTTCATAGGCAAACGTCACGCTGACTTCACGATGTTTTTGTCAAGAAACGTTCTAATGTAATTCGACTTCCAGTAGCGATTGCAATTTGAGATCGCCTGTTTCACTTGAATTCCTGCATTAGAAAAAAAATCTCCTATTAAATGCTTTCAGTGTAGGAACCATAAACTATCAAAAGTGGTATGCTATCTTAATCTTTCAATGTCTCAAATTTTAGCAGAACACGTAAAACCCGTGAGAAAGAAATTATTAAACATGTTTGATAAATTAACATTAAGGGATGCATAATCATTAAAAGAATTATCTACTTATATTAAAAACTGAGTATCTTTCTCACTATCTTTCTTTCTAACTATCTTTCTATCTTTCTATGTCACGCTTCTTTCTCCTGAACGCCAATGAACTGAAAGTCGAACCAGGTACCGATAGATAGGTAATTTTTCAAGCTTCTTTAGTTTCAATTGATATAATTATACGATTTTAATTAGCGAAGATATCAATTAATAAGTAGTCAAGTTTAAAGCGATTAAGCCTAATAAATGATTAAATATGAAATCCATTCTTGCAAACCGTCGTTGCTATGAAACGGTGATAACAATGATAATGAGAATTTTGAATGAAGGCTTAACTAAATCAAACACGAAACTCATAAGCGGACCACTTACGTAGAATTTTTATCGCTAGCTACTGGTAATATTTTGAAACATTTATTTGTTGAAGAGCCATCTACTTATATTAAAAACTGAGTATCTATGTCTGCTTTTTTTCTTTGAGCGACCTGAACTTACTGAAACTTTCCTCACCATCTTGAAGGCGTGAAGCATCTCAATAATTCGAATGATTTTTTTATATAGGAAAAAAGTAAAGGCGTGAAGCGCCTGTAAGCGAGCCGCCTTGGCGGGGAGTAGTTTCTTTAAATTTTTTCTCACTACTTTCAGGGCACGAAGTGCCCGTGCAACGCCGGGCCACGTGCGTGGTATGTCTTGAAATCGAATGAACATTAAATTATATCAAATAATATAATTTCAGAATGAGGTAAAAGTTAGAGAGGGGGGACGTTATGCATCAGCATGCCGCAGGAAGCTAATCTAGCTGCCCTGGCAGCTAGTCTACTTATATAAAACTGAGTATCTTCTACTACTTTCTATGTCACGCTTTTCTCCTGAACGCCAATGAACTGAAAGTCGAACAGGTACCGTAGATAGTAATTTTTCAGGCTTCATTAGTTTCAATTATATATTATACGATTTTAATTAGCGAAGATATCAATTAATAAGTAGTCAATTTAAAGCGATTAAGCCTAATAAATATTAAACTTCCAAGACATTTTTTCTTACCGTTGCCATTTTGAATTAAAACGTTAATTAAATTATTGAACTATTTAAAATTCCAAGATATTTATTTCTTTCCGTTGCGATTTTAAGGCAGGAATTCAAGTGAAACACGGACGATCGCAACTCACCAATGCAATCGCAAATTCCAAAATTTGGATTCAAGTGAAACGAATTCACTTGAATTCGACTTACAGTAGCGGTTGCAATATGCGATCGCCTCGAAGCGACTGCAATGGTGTTTCACTTGAATTCGGCCCTAAATTAAAACGTTAATTAAATTGAACTTTTTAAAATGAAAGAGTGTTATTTTTTTCCATTGTCATTTTAAATACGTGTTATAACAAAGTTCTAACAATTGTTTTTATTCTAATTATTAATGACATATTTTTTCTCAGGTACCATTTTGAAAATGTGTTTTTAAATAAAATTGCAATTGCTGTTTTTAGAAGGGACTTTTTCTGGCTGCGATCCATAAGTAGTCAAATTTAAAGCGAATGTTTAATTAATAAGTAGTCAAATTTAAAGCGATTAAGCCTAATTAATGATTAAACTTCCAAGACATTTTTTCTTACCGTTGCCATTTTGAATTAAAACGTTAATTAAATTATTGAACTATTTAAAATTCCAAGATATTTATTTCTTTCCGTTGCGATTTTGAATTAAAACGTTAATTAAGTTGAACTTTTTAAAATGAAAGAGTGTTATTTTTTTCATTGTCATTTTGAATACGTGTTATAACAAAGTTCTAACAATTGTTTTTATTCTAATTATTAATGACATATTTTTTCTCAGGTACCATTTTGAAAATGTGTTTTTAAATAAAATTGCAATTGCTGTTTTTAGAAGGGACTTTTTCTGGCTTCGATCCAAATATTAAAAGAACTTTTTCGTTTAGAATTTTGCAATTAATTTTACCGGAAGAAAGCGGTTTGGAAATAATTGTTTTTGGAAAGGAATTTTATTTGTAATTTAGGGAGAGTGCTAAGTATGCGCTACTTGACATCGTCTTTATTTTTGAGGAAGCATGTGCAAATAATTCGATTGATTCTTTGATGCAGGAAAGCTTTTTAGCGAGCCGCTTTAGCGGGGAGTAGTTTATTAAACTTTTCCTTGGTACTTTAAAGGCGAGCCGCCTTGGCGGCGAGTAGTGAATTGAAACTTTCCTCGCTACTGTAAAGGCGAGCCGCCTTGACGGCGAGTAAACTGTTTAAACTTTCCTCATTTCTTTAAAGGCGAGCCGCCTTGGTGGCGAGTAGTTTTCTCAAACTGCCTTCACTACATTACAGCCCGTGCAACGCCGGGCTACGCAGCTAGTTAATTTATAAAAATGGAAAACATTTCAAGTTAAAAGGAGAGGCTTAGGACATGGTTAGTAACCCGTAGTTCATTTTTTACTATCTAAAACTAATCAAATTAAGTAATTGAGCAGAAATTAGGTATGACCTAATCAACAAACTGGCCGAATACCAATTATCAATTACCTGGTTCTTGTTAATCGACTGATTAATGAACACGATGATTTTTTATAACTACAATTTCTCCATTGCCGTTTTTTAAATAATATTTTAAAATTTCATTCAATTTCTATGAGGAAATTTTTAAATTTTTGTTCCTGAGTTACATTATTTTAACTAAAAAGGAAAATTCAACTATTTAAGTTGCTGCGTGTATTTAACAGACGCTTTTAATTTAGTATAAATACTTTTTTTACTATTAATAATCTTTAATCTATGACTTTTTATTCTTTATGAAAATTATAAAGTAATCATAAAGCACCTAGCTATAGGTAGGACGTATAGAAAATGAAGGATGTATGAAGCGTGTTGCAACGCTGGCAGTTCGTACATTTTTTCAAAAAAAAATAAATAAATAAATAAATCAACAAAATTAGCATTTATTCAACGATCAACTTTTGTAAAGAAAAAAATCTTGAATCACGTACATGAAATTTTCAATAATCAAATGAAAAGTGAAATAATGAAACTAATTGCAATATATATTTCAGTTTTAAGCAAAGTTTGTATTGCTGTCTTTATTTTAAGCAACACACTGTTATGCTACATGCTATACTTAAGTTGCAGAAAATTACATTCATTTATTGTTAACAAGGTATTCATCTTTGTTTCTTGTTAAAAAATGCTTAAATATTTAAAAGCTATTAAAAAGTTTTTTTATAAATATTTTTCCCGACTGTGAATCAGCCAAATTCGGTCAGTTTGGAGTAATCGGAAAAACAACCGAGTGTGACCGATTACCGATTACTGCCGATTAATGGGCATATTCTTGGCAGAAATACGTTAGAAATTTTCTCAGTTCCATCAACCTGAGCTAAATCACTCATTTTTTTTCTGCTCATATTTACCACTGAAGACAAATCTTTTTACCCCAAACCCATTACCGGTCAAATTAAGTAAGGATTTAGGATTTTCTCTTAACATCAACTAATTTTCTCTGTGCAATGTTTTTCCAAGAATTAAGTGGACGATATTTCCGTGTTTGGCAAATGTTTGGCACGTTTAAGGTGTAGTTTGTCTAGATCCTGCCATTCAATGAAATATTTTGCCAAGTTTCGTCACGTTTCTAAGGCAACACCGACGTCAAAATGTCAGCCACTGAGTAGACGTTCATTTCATTTCTCTTTCGTCTATCCCCTATGACGTCATCTGAACTATTCTGAGAGCATTGAGTTTAAGCCCGTAGGAATGTTCGATTTCAGAGCAATTATTTGAGAGGTGGAATGCGATTTAATTTATTTTTTCTTTTGTTAAGCAGCATTTAATTTGCAAGGATTTCGATCCTTATCAGTTTTGAAGATAAGATTTTTCCAAAATATTTTAAGAATACAATTGATGGGACAAGTGGATAAAGGTGATATGAGACATTTTAATTTCGCCGATTTACAAATTCAAACTAGTGTGTGTTCAATTGTGTTAACTTACAAACGCAATTGAAGGGGCAAGTAAATAAAGGTGATATGTGACAATTTTTTTAATTTCTAGAAAAAGCTTTCAAGAAAAGAATTATTTCCTTAATGGTAAAAAGTAAGTTTTTCAGAAATTGTCACATATTACCTTTATCCACTTGCCCCTTGTGATTAGGGATGGACATTACGCACGGAAGTTGATTTTTTTTGGCGGAGAAGGGCCGTCTTTTTTTTTTCAGATGAAGTTTATGCCTATGCGGAAATATTGATAAATTTGTAATTTCTAGCAAAAAATGTTTTCTGAAATTTACAACATTTTAATATATTTTTTCTTTAAATAATTTTCCTGTCCAGTATCCCGCAAGAAAATACTACATTTGAAAATGCAGGAATATATAAACATTTTAATTTCTTTGTGCCTGTAGAGCTACGGTCGAGCCCGCTTATTAGAATATCGACTAATAACTATTAAACAATTGAAATACATTATTTCCATCCCGGATAACGGAATATCCCGCTTATTAGAATATTTTTCGGCGGCAAAATGGCTATTCCATTAAGCGGGTTTGACTGTAATTGCTATTTTATATGCTTTGCACAATTATATTAACAATATCGGTTGGTAGAAATGTTTAACTTCAATACAATCAGTTGAATGTGTATTTATAAACGGACACTCACAGACATACTTATATGAATAAATGCGTGGAAAAAAACTGAAATATGTAAGGGATAAAATATAGGTAACTTGTATATTTAAGTATTTAATACTTTATGTTTAAAAAAATATGTCTACTAAAAAAATCTATATTTTTGTTTGCAAAAATATTTTTTTTTTAATATTTCTAATTGTGCCAGAAAAAAAGCAGCAAATGAGTTATTTTCCCACTGGTCTCAAATGTTACTTTTGTGATGAAAATTTACTATTGTAATGCAAAAAAAAAAATACGTTTCTCAGGAAATTTTTATTGATGAAAAAACTCAGAATTATTGTCAAAAACTATCGACTAACAATTTACAAGAATCCACGTCCTATCCAAAATTACTGTTGAATGATGATTCGACTAATTTGGTTAATTTGTGATGTTCCGAACATGGAAAACTATTGGCTGTCATGAAATAAAAGAAACAATTTTTTATGGTAGAAGTTTTATATATAAGGGAGAAAATATGGATAACTTGTGTATTTAAGTATATAGTACTTCATGTTTTAAAAAACGTGACAATTCAAAAATCTATATTTTGTTTACAAAAAACGTTTTTTTTTTCAGAAAAAACAGGAAAGAAAAGTTATTTTTAACGACCTATAAATTTCCAGAAATGTTTCTTTTGTGATGCAAATTCACAATTGTGATGAAATTGAAATTACGTTTTTCGGGAAAATTTATGAAAATCTATCGATTTGAGATTGAGTACTAAATGAGACGACTATAATAGCATATTTTTTAGAAATGTATTTTAATACAATAAATCTACTACTGAAAGAAAAGCTACTTTTCTTATATTTTCTTTGAATTAAAAATAATTTAATCTATGTTTGATAGATTTCCTGTAGAATTATGAAAACCTCTTTTTTGCACGACACAGTGTTCATTTTTTTTAATTACTAAAATGATATAGAAAATCATAAATTGCTAAAATTCTTCCTACAATTTATGTGAAAAAAATAAATTGATATTTTATGGTTCTTTCTGTGATACAAAGTCTCTTGCTTTCCCAATGTGAGGAGCAAGAATATATTTTGGAGATTTCGATAAAATATATCTTTAAGTAAACGCGAATGCAATAACTTTGACATAATTATCCTATTATTATTATTTTTTAAAAATACGGACAAGTGTTAAATGATGTGTGTTTTTAAATTCTTGAAAATGTAAGTATGTTATTTTTTTTGAAAACATTTCATAAGTATTTCTTATTGCTAATTTTGTTTCTTTTGTTTTCCAGGTATGCTTTACTACATTTTCTTTGGGTAAGTCTAACTATGCTATGCTAAGGGACATAAACTTTTCTTCTGAGTTGTCTACCTCAAAATATTGATTCATTACCTTGAGTAGTATAATTTTAAATAGACACATCTTAAATCTTTTTTTTTTTATTTCAAGTAGGGGATTACTCATTTAAAATTTGCAATCAGAATTACATATATTAAAAATTAACATTATTTCCATATTAGTGCAAATAATGTATCAAGAGATTACGTAAATCTTACAGAAATATTTCCTTCCTTTCATGTGAAGTCATGTCTCTTTTTTAACGCACTCAAAGATGATTTTCTTTATTTTTTTAGCTAAAAGATTAAAATGGTACCATGTACTAAATAATGATAATATGATTGATTCATTTAAACTATGTACTTCCTTTCATGTACAATTTATTTTCAATAATTTGCACTGTGAAGTCATCTTATGTGATAGTCGTGTAAAAATATTTGCAATACGACAAAAAGAAAATTGTTCTTTGAGGTGCTGGATTTTTTTTTTTTAAATCTAAGATTTTAAACTCGTATGACATACTTTTACGCTATTAAATAGCATAATCGGAGACCTCGACACGAGAGCGGGACCAGTAGACTTATTGAAGGTTGTGGATTTTAAATTCACGAAGCAAAAAATTACTATGTTTTATTCTGTTAAATAACAATAATTTCCAACCAGTATTCTACAAGATATTTAGTTTAAAAAAAAGCTAAAGGCTACATTGCAGGAGAGTAAAGATTTAACTTTTTAGTAATTCAATGTTTTGTTTTGAAATCAGGAAGTTTCACCACAAACTCGTGAACTTACTATACTACACTGCAGCGTTTCTTGACAAGAACATTGTGACGTCAGCGTGACGTTAGCCTATGAGAAACGAGCTAGATAAAACGTCACAGCCTACTTGGCGAATTAGAAGATATCGCTGACTGATTGTGAGCTCTTATTGGCTCCGCCCGTAGTGACGCTCAGTGTCAAGTTACAAAAACAAATAATGTTTAGTTTAAAGAAGGAAGCCACCACTCCTAAGCCAGGGCTAAGGCACAAACAGGCAACATACCGCTAACTCGGTTATTCTGTCTAAGGATTGTAAGTCCTTGGATGAAATAAGCAAGTTTGCAGTATATTGAATGTTTAGTTTATCATTTATTTATTTAATTTTTATTGAAAGGAGCGAGAAAAAAATCAGTTCCAATACATAGCAATTACGTATACATATGTTATATTTTGATAAAATGCCTTTGAAATGGATTTTGTAGCGGTATATCGAGAACAAAATGGGAAAATGAACTTTTAACACAATGTTTTCTTTTTTTCCTGAAAGCTGTAAAACTGTGGAGCAGTCCCCTTCTTGCACCGAGGTCTCCGATGAGAAGGGATTTATTTAATTAAAATACATAAATGTATGTACGCTACGTTTTTTCAATATAGATTTAAATAATGGCAATATTTACCGCAATTTAAAAACCTCTACTTTCGCAATAAAAGCAATACTAATAGTGTGCTAAAACTTCCCCTTAGTTCATGAAAATGCCATTTATATGTATATTTTGGTTTGCTTGATTTTCAAACGCAATTTCTAACCTAGCTTAATATTTTACTGGTACTGTGTAACTCCACGTCAATTTAAAATAATTTCAAAGTACATTTTTCTCTCATAAAATATTTATGGTTAAAAGTAATCCTAGTAATTGCTTCTGCATTTTCATACGCTTATACACACATTTTCTGATTTGCTACTGATGTAAAAATGACGCTGTTTACTAGATTCACAAAGTCTTACATCGAAATAATGTTCTTGAAGATTCTTCATTCAAAATTGACGGACGAAAGGGAATGATTTATTCCCTGTAAATATATTAAGGTAAGAAAATTTTAGCTACGTCGCAATATATGAAGCCAATAGTTATTTTTTTAACTAAACCTTAAAATGTTAAAAGCTTTAAACGTGGAATTTCATATTATGGAAACAAAATGTTGGATAGCATTAAATTAATTATTTAACAAGGTACTTGTTTCATTGAAAATTTTGAGTTGTTTATGTACACACCAGGGAAATAATTAAAAAATATTTTTTTTTTGAAAACATTGCAGTGAATAATGCAATATTGGGGAATTCCACAGTCACATAGTGGAAAATATCTACTAAACTTTCATTTTAATTTCGTATGCATACAAGTTAATAAGTGCTGAAAGTTAAGAGTATGTTGATTCGTGTAAAATTACTTGATTCACGTGAATTTAAGCAAAAAAAAACTAAAAAAGTTACGCTTTTAATAAAATATATCTGTAATTTGTTGGACACAGATTACAGCTTAAAATCAGCTTTAGAGCTCTTTATTCTAACACCCTAACCTACCAATCTGATTTCGTAATTTTTTAAATAGATAATTTTATTTGCTACGCATTAGTTAAAAAAAAAATACCGGCATCTTCAGCAGAAAGTCGATCATTTTGTCCGCCACGTGACAACTTTTCATTTTATGTCAAAAGTAATACTTAAAAAATGTAATAAACGAAGATTATTTCCCCTAAGAAAACACACATAGACGTGTGTTATCTTTGTCAAAAATTTTTGCTTATAACACTTTTTTGAAATTATTATAGATCTGCCACGTGCCGGGGAAAATCTCTGCTTTTTCGAGAAATGGTTCTATTACACAAGAAAATGTCACGTTTTCTTCATTTTTCCTATGTTTGTCCTTTTCTTTTAAGGATTTCTTTATCCCTAAATGATTCTTTTCATTGCATTGATTTTTTCTGGACTTTCTAGATATTGATAAGAAATAAATAAATATATTAATGCAACTTAGGAAAGAGAACTGCTTGAAGATTTACCTGAGGTGAATATATTACCTATCTATATAAAAACTAAGTAATGCAAAAATATATAAAATGAAATTAATTGTTATTTACCCTCATGCACCATTTTTTTTTTCAATTTCAAAGTCATCACCACACTGACATAATGACTTCAAACTGATTTCCACTAACAAATGATTCCATGAAGTATATAAATACCTTTGTGCAATGAATGTAAAGAATAAATACAACGTTAAAGAAGCCCAAATACGCAGAGTTACTGCAGACACGTTATAAGGAACGTCTTTTTCAATGCAAAAAAATGTGAGCTTATGGATGCACAGACATCCGACGAAAGCCGTCTGTGCATCCATAAGCTCACTTTTTTTTTTGTATTGAAATAGGCGTTCTTTGTAACGCGAAAACACGTGTCTGCAGTTTCCTTCCCAAGTAGCACACTTCGTTGTTTAAAGGTTGTAAAATGGTTATTAACGTTGTGACAACGGATTAAAAACGTTTATAAAACGTTTAAACGTTTTTGTGCTACCTGGGTTACGTATTTGTGCTTTTTTAACGTTGTATTTATTCCTTACAAAATGATTCCATATTGTTTATTATTATCCTTCTTAACTGAAAGACATATCGAAAATCACATATCTTCAAAGCCTAACCGCCTGTTGAAATATCATGTTAGAGCAACAATTTGGTAGCTAAGGTAACCACTACCAACAACTTTATTGCACAGAACGTCACTAAACTCCTGAGTTTTACGTGAGCAAAGGAATTAACTCTTCCAGTACGGAAACGATGGATCAAATTCAACTCACGTATTCGTTTTCCATTTAGCAACTGCACGCTGACGCGTAACATCACGGAGTAAAAACAAAGTATTTAAAAGCTTCTTTTGCATACAAATACTCATGGAAGGGTGATTTGAAACCACTGAACGTATTCGCTTCCTTTAAACGTTACGTTACTGTCAAATTGTTATTGCTTTCAGTTAAACCTGGATACAAGGGTTGAGCGATTACTTTAAGTTGAACACGGATACAAGGGCTGGGCTAGTAGGGAGATCGCCATTCCCTTGAGAGAGTTTGCTCCAGCAATGTTTCGAAATTGAAGTGCTAAAAACGCGATTGTAACCGATTTTTTAAGACTGCAGGGAAAGGAATGCGGTGCGGAACACTCTTTAGGAAATGTTCAAAAATTGAAATTTCAGAAATGCAATTTTTGACAATATTTAATGATGTATGGAAGAAGATGATTGGGGGTTTTTCCTTGGGTATTTTTTTTAAATTAAAGGGGTGAAGACGTGATAGTACACCTCCAGAAAGAATGTTAGGAGAATAAATGGGATTTAGGGATTTGATACAGGAATTTTCTGAGTCTAAAAGTTTCAGTCACTCACTTTTAGAGGACCTTTGATGATGTAGGGAGAAAATGGTTTCGAACCATTTAATCCGACATTTTTCAAATTTCAAGCTTTAAAAGCACAAGTTTACGCCTTATTAGGTGACATAAGAGGAAAATGAACAGGTTGGTTATAGAACTTAACCTTTCCCCTCATTGGCAACAATTCCGATTTTTTTTTAGTAAAATTACTGTGGAAGAATTCCTGCCCACCTCAGCTCACATGGCGCAAAAAGAGAAATAAACAAAAATAAATAAATCGTCCCCTCCTTGGAACTTTTATTTATCTCCACCCTTCTTTTAGAAGCATTTGAAAACTACCGTATCATGTCATTTATCATTAACTGCCTCAAAAACAATTCCAAAGGAAGAGTCATGAAAAAACTGAAAAAACATGACAAAATGAAGCACTTTTAAATAACACGCACTAACCGTCGTACGAAGGCTGTACCGCGTATAGCGCGAATTTATATTTTAATAATTTAAAACGATTAAAACGCATTGAAATACCTGACTTGTTATTTGTATATATATTGCTAAACCCTTGGAGCTAGAACAAGGAGTTGATCTGACCTCGGATGGGTTGATTGCTTAGAGAATGATTTTTCCATTATAATAAGAGAATTGTTAGACATGGAATAACTAAAAGAAATGGCAAAAAAAGAGAGGTCTGGAAGAATATTATTGAGAAGGACGGGTCCCACCCAGGGCTAAAGTGGAACCCAAAGTAGAAGAAGAAGGAATATTATATACCATTCTCGTCTCCTTGATGGATATTTGTTTCCCCTTAACCGCAATGAAGATTTCCTACTTATCACTTTTCGTGCCGGATTTAGTTTTTAACAGTTTTTCTTTAACATTACCTCTAATTCTGATGGTACAAAACTACCATTTACTTTTCCCAACACTGCAAAAGAAGCTGTTAATTAAAACATTAGCATTTATTCTATCCCAAAGTTACATCCCGCAACCACCGAAGCAGAGTTTCATTCAAAACGGATTCTTTCTTTTCTAGTGTCTTCCAGTTTCCTTTAATTAAACCAAATTTGAAAGTGACTTAGTTCTTACGCTGTGTGCACCGCTACAAACGTGTTAGAGCTAACCCCCATGAGCCCAACTTACTTTACTTTGTCTTACAAGAAGCGGTTTTCCGCGAGAACTTGTTCATTTTACTTATCTAATATATTTTTATGCCAACGGTTTCAAGTAAATATTTGCTACATCATTTGTAACAACCCGCCATCTCAAGAATAATTAATTTTCCAGTTCCTTACTTTGGGCTAAGATTTCATATCATACAGGTATTCAAAAATATTGCTGTAACTAGCATCTGCTTATTGATATTGTTAATTTGTCCTTTTCAAGTTCTATCTAAAATCTTCCACACCGGTTTGTGATTTCTTAATTAGCAAAATGTCGTTCATCACTCTTGAAAATAAATACTTTTTTATAAATTACACACTAAAAAATAGACATTGTTTTTACAGTATAATACAGCAAATTTTATAGTAATAAACAGCAATATTGCTCATTTTACAGTAATAAACTGTAAAATTGCTAGTTTCAGTTTACTTCTGTGTTTTACAGTTTTAACCCATGAATGCCTAGCGTCCCTTTTTAGGGACGGTCCAAAAAAAAAAGGGTCTGAATTTCCCCAAAATGAACATTTCAACCAAATAATAGTGTTCAACTAGTACCATGGTATTGTTTCAATTCGTTATTAACAGATTGCAGCACATAACCATTGTAAAGTGTGTTCTCTAGTAGTTTTAATATGATCTTTATCAAAAATGGCATCGTTCACAATCTCAAGAAAAAAAGCTAAGTTTTCAAGGTTATTCCCAGCTTCCCAGTTTATGTTAATTGCTGATTTTATTTCTTCTTAAAAAATGCCTTTTTTAATATTATATCGTAGGCGAAAAAAAAAATTAGTAAAAAAAGTATGTACCCTCTGGGGTCTATCGTAACTTTTGAGGGACGATTTTTCTTTCCTTAATAAGACAATTATTTTTTACATAATATTTTTTTTGTTATTTTTTCTGTCCATCAAACACTGTTTGTAACCATTATACAAAATACTAGGTGACCCGTGCGGAATTCCGCAAAAAAAATAAAAAATAAAATAAAATAAAATAAAAAAAACCTCTAAACTTAAAATTTAATACGACAATTTTTATTGGCTTCATTTGCACAACATCGCCATCTACTGCCGTCGTTCTGACAACTTTTCAAAGAGATCAAAGACACGTTCACTTTTACAACTACTACAAAAGTGATACCCTATATTAAAATCAAATACCCAAGGCTACTACTAAACTAAATACTAACGTTATCGCAAAACTACCATAGTATTTTGAAACAATAAAAGTTACAATTAAGGTTTACCGAGCTAAGCCTTGGCTTGAAATGTCGCATTTAAAATTGATTTGAACAACAATGTAACGATTTTGACAGTTGAGCAAAAAATTTAACTTTTTCAAACTTCAATCGCTTATAAGTCGCTTAAACGTGGATTTTCGAGATTCTCGTTACGCGGCGCTAGCGGAGAAACATTCTAAAGAACGCATTTTTTTTAATCTTTCGAATGAAATCAAAATGGAGACGATACGACAATTATTTCGCTAGATAGAGTCAATTTTGTGCCCAAAAATTGAAGTTCGAATAAAAAACGAACCGACACTTTTTAGAGGGTGGGTCTAATTTTCGTCAATAGCCCGCGGGATATGCTTCAAAATCATAAATTTTCTTGCAATTCGATAAAGAAATGAGCGAGTTTCGACCGGGTATAGGATTCGGCTTAGAGAAATAATATATGGAGATCTTCGGAAAAAAAAATGTCAGGCATTAATGGGTTAAACTGAAACCTCTGTTGCCACTATTATACTGTAAAAACAATAACTCATTTTTTGCCTCTACCAGGGGTACTAACACCGTCTTTTACTTTAAAACAAATCAGAGGTTCTTCTACCAAGTACACTAGGTTTCTCCATTTTCTAAAATTTTGACACTAAGTTCCCTTTGCTTCTCACTGCCTCATATATGAAATGAATAAGAAAGTGCTTTTGCAACCACGTCAGCATTTCTTGCAATATATTGCATTAAAATTAGCAGTTATTTGCAAGTGCCAAACAGCGTCCTTGCTCCTTAACGCTGATAAAAGAGCTATTGTTTATATCCCAAGAAGTTAAAGCTTGAATTATAGAAGGCAGTTTAAAATAAAATCTTAACCATGAAAAATATTTACAATATCCAACAAAATAACCAGGGACTTTATTTCGAAATGTTCCAGGGGGGAGGGGTAAAGGGTGCATACATAGAGTAAAATTTACCAAAAAGTGGCAAAAACCACGCTCACTTCTATGTCAATACATTGATTTCCCAAAGTCAGGAGGAGGGGCAATTGACCTCCTTGCCCCCTAAATGACGAGCCTGAAAATAACATATTAGTTTCTACATTCTACATGCAAGAAGTTAATCGTTTAAGCTGCGTAGTATGAAAATCACGTACACTATTGTGTCTCGAGTAGAGAAAGGTTAACAGTTATTTACATTTTTCAAAATCGTATCTTGATCATTACCATTTTTTCACTGTAAAAGTTAAGATTTAACGAAATATCTTTTTTGCAGCAGAATATGTGCGCACTTATATATTGTCGAATTAACTTTTTGGTTAAAGATATTTGATAAAACTGCACAGTGCATTTATATGCTAAATTGTAAGATCTTTTAAATAATAAGTACGTTTTTTCGGCTTACTTAAGGGTTCTGAATTTCGGTCGAGTTATCAAATTCGAAAGAGAAAACACATGTCAAACCAAAATGCTAAAATTTATCAAATTGATTTGGGTATAGCAATATTACACTTTTAAATTAACTGGATAATAAAAGAAACTAAAAAAATCGACAAATTAAAGGATAATGTAAAGTGAAATAGGAACAAACGAAATAACTTTTTAAAAATAAAAATAAAAACGCATCAAACAACAAAAAGAAAAATAATAATTCATTTAGCCAGTTACCAAACACAACCAAATATCCATTGCTACGTATCCTGACATTGCTAGAACCAGAACTTTTTTTGATGCCTTTAAGGTAAAAATGGAACTTCAAAAGCATGGTTTAAAAATAAGAATACATGGCAAAAATACAATTCCTGACACTGTGATAAACTTTTTATTTACATTGTGTTGGAATAAAATGATACTGTGCAAAAATAACTGCTGAAATAAATGATCATTACTTCTTGAATTTAAAAACCGACTTGAATTTGAATTAACTGTTGATTGTGATGATCCTTGTCCATAAAATCTTAAAATAGTCCAAATAGCTTCCAGTTTGGAAAGGTGCACCACATTCGCAAGAAATGAAATCTGACTCTCGAAAGACTTTCTCAAGATAAAGATCTTTTTTTTGTCTGAGAAAAAAAAAGCATAAAAAGCAAAGATTAGATTTCAGGTTGTAAGAGGGAAACCGTGTTATCTAGTTTTATAAGTTTTCCTTGAAATTGAAAAGTTTTCCTTCTTCACCATCCTTCAATCGTTTTTAAAAGTTGGAGGATTTTTTTATCTTTTAAAGAATTGGATATTTGCAAGAAAAGAGAGAGAGAGAAAAAAGACAAATAATTTGATATGCAAATAAAACTTAAAATATCTTGCCCAAGAAAGGTAGAGAATTTTAATTGGAAAAGTGAACATGGAAACGACTCCAACTTCTGTCTTAGTCTTCATTTTCAATTAAGATTAACTTCTTATTACACAAACTTTAAGTTCGAAACTGTCATTTTTTCGGAGAGGGGGGAACGGATTATCATCTGCAGACGACTGTTATTTTTTGCTATTTCTTTCGATAATTCTGTACCTCAGAACCAGACTAACGTAAGTCCATTTTCGTCATTTTTCGGTAGAGGGGAAAAACGATTGTCGAATACATTGTTTTTCCCCTCTACCGAAAAATGACGAAAATGGACTTACGTTAGTCTGGTTCTGAGGTACAGAATTGGAGAACAAATTTTAGGTTATTGTACTTTCCAATTTTAAAGAAAAGTTTCGGACCCTTTATCAGTTCCCGGATAATTGTATTCTATAAATTCATTAGTGAAAAGCTAGTCCGGTAGGTTTGACAACAAAAGAATGTAATCTCGATTTTTATTTTGTTTTTCTGTACATTCTTAGTCATTTCATTAATGCTATACAGTTTATAACTTTGATGTTTAAAGTTTTTTATTACTGTTTTAAAAAATTGAAAATTGCGTTTCTGTGCTATACGTTTGAAGTAAAGCAGCGAGCGCTAAGATACCAATACATATTTTCCAAAAGCATAAGAATATCGTGCATAAAAACTTACACAAAGCATTTATCACTTTGGATAGCAGTTTTGCATTATACATTTAAAAATTTTCAAACATACAGCGCATCCAAATCAAATGTACCAAATTTGATCAGTTAATTACACTGCAAGAAATAAGCTGTTGTTTTTACCGTATAATACTAGCAGTATAGGCTACAGTTTAAAACTGCAAAGGCACAGTAATAAACTGTAAAACTAGATATTTTAAAGTTTATCACTGTAAAACTAGCAATTTTAGTTTATTACTGTAAAATTAGCACTTTTGCAGTTTATTACCATGAAGTACCTGTTTTATACTTTAAAAACAACACTATAATACTGGCAGCAGAGGTTCCAATTTAAAACTATAAAAATCACTGTAATAAACTGAAAATAGCAATTTTACAATTTATTACTATAAAATTACTATAAAATTAGCATTATTATACTGTAAAAACAACATGTATTTTTTGCAGTGAGGAAGAAAGAAAAAAGGTTTTAGTCCCATGAGGTTGATACTGAAAAAAGTTAAATCCTGACCTCTTAGAATTTGCCTGATTCCTTTTCCTCTCGCATCTGACGCACCTGCGCTCTTTTGAGCGGGTAAATGAAAATTTTTCATGGTAATTGCATGACATTTCTGGTAAGAGAATTCACAACTTATTCTTTGATATGCAATGCAGAACACAAATCAGTAATAACAGTACAAAGATTGCTTCAAGCAGTTTAAAACAAAAATTTGCTGTAGAATAAGTGCATTTAAAGCTGGCACAAAACTTTTCTCGAAACGGAAAGTGCACAGAAAATGTTACGAAGGAAGCTACTAAGACAGCTCAATTAGAAACTGAGGGAGCTCAAGGTTAAAATAGAACCTCACGCAGAAGTGTACTTACTTTGTTTCACCAATCCCTAATGAGTATTGGTTGGTGTCTAGTTTTAAAATTTTCTTATGCTTTTGAACTACTTGTTGTGTTCTGCATTACATATCTGTACCTCAGAACCAGACTAACGTAAGTCCATTTTCGTCATTTTTCGGTAGAGGGGAAAAACGATTGTCGATAACATCGTTTTTCCCCTCTACTGAAAAATGACGAAAATGGACTTACGTTAGTCTGGTTCTGAGGTATAGATATTAGAGACCAATTTGTGCCTCCTCTTACGAGGACGACATTTTTCTCTTTGTCAGCACATAAGAAGATGGAGAATATGGGGCAAGGTGAAATAGTGGGGTAAAGTGAAATGGTAAAATATTTTCATGGTTTGCAGCCCCACCTATCTAGCAATATTTTAACTAAGTTACTAGATATATAGTTAATTCCTGTCGAAAACTAAGTAGCTCCAAAAATCAACGAAAGAAGCCATTTTGAAAATGGGATAACTTGATTGTAATATTTGTGGTTTTTCAAAAGCATTTCTTCTTATTTTAAAAGGATTAAACTTTCGTAATTATCATTTAAACTATTAATTAAGATTTACTGATGCTCAGTGCAGTCCTTTTTTCATTTATATTTGGCTTTTTTTTTTTTTTTTAATGTTCAATGTAAATTGTCAAATGCTCACGGGGCAAAGTGAAATAGTTCGTTTCATTCATTTATCCAATTATTTAATGAATCACGTACGTATTTCTTGAGTATTTCTTGAATACGTGAGTCTTGAGATTATTCATTGAATCACGTTTGTATTCATAATTTATTTACACTCTTTACTTAATTAATTATTTATTTACTCAATCATTAACTTATTTTCTTATTCATATTCACTATTTTATTCGCTCATTTATTTTTTCTCTCATATTAATTAATTCATTTTTTCATTTGTTTACTTATTCATTTGTTTTTCATTAACAATTATTTTATTCCTTTTTTACGCATTCGTTTGATTAAAATCACTGTCAATCATCGAATAGAAAATATTTCATTACAAAAATATTGTTTTCACTTTGCCCCTTGGCTTTTTGAGAGGAAAATTTTCCACATTTTTTTTTTTTTTTTTTTTTGAAAGTACAACATAACTGAAGTTAAAAATTGCAAGACAACGTGTCTAAAGGTACAAATAAAAGGTTTAAAAAGAGTTAGAAAACTCTAGCAAATAGCTATTTCGGGGTTATTATGTATGAAGCCCCATCATCAGTGCAAAAAGATGATGGTTCACTGACACCAGTCAAGTGAACCGCAATATATTCATACATAATAGCTCCGAAATAGCTATTTTCTAGAGTTTTCTAACTCTTTTTAAACCTTTTACTTGTACCTTTAGACACGTTGTCTTGCAATTTTTAACTTCATTAATTGTACAAAGTTTTCGACTGCTTTTCTTACAAATACAAAATAACTGCTAAGATAAAAAATAATGTTTCAACGAAAGTTTTATTACAAAATAAATTATTCCTTCTTTATGTGTAATAATTTTTAGAGCAAAATTCCCATTTGATTATTTTGAAATAGGTAAGTAAATTGAACTAACAAAAAAAATCGCTTTGCAACACATTCCCCAACATGTGAGTCTCACGCGAGAAAAAAATAGTTTGTCATCAAGATCTAAAATTTCAGCTGCCGTATTTGGCCAATAAGGTCCTCGTAGAGCAGAAACTTTTTTTTTACTGACTATTTCAATTCGGTTCTGACACCCGGTATATTTTCTTGCATGTTGCACCTCAATTTAGGGGAGATAGTGGTTATATAGTGAGACTGATTGCAAACAGTTAACAGAAAGATTGAAAAGAATCCTAATACTTACATGCATTATAGACGTAGGAAAAAAACTGACGAAAGCTAATGCAAGCAAATGCTTGTTAGAAGCGAATTTTAAACGCAACAAAATGAATCCAAATATTGCATATTTTAGTGGAAATTTAAGTTTGTCTTTAAGAACAAAACTGGATTTAATACTATTTGACCTGACACTTATGGTTGCTTAATTGATATAAATGTTCAGTGCAAATGATAAATTTAATAAGTGATTTGGCACATTGCGAGTTCAGTTCACATCGAAAAAAATATAACTGAGTTACACTAAGTGGCCCTATGTTTTAGTAAACTTTTATTACATCTTCTTTTTTCATGCAGGTTTATAAATTTTCCAATCGGAATTTTTGGAGCGAAAATGAATCTTGGGGACTAAAAATGTTTGTTGTAGAAAATATTTAAACTTTTAAACTTCTGCGCAAAATGCGAAAGAAACATTCAATTTTATTATAGGATAAAATTAGCGAGTTATTTTATTTATTTATTTTTTTAACGAAAAACTAATATATTGCAAGTGCCCATATTACTTATAAATCTCGGAATTTTCAAGACAACAGAAACGAAACAGTGACACAACAATTCACTCAATAATAAATTAGGTTAGCTGTCGATTTGTTTTAACTAATTGTGAAATAACTAATAGACGTGCTTTTTTCATTAATTAGTTCGAGGTTTTTAAGCTCCCGAGTTACCTGTCGTCTTGGATTTGTCGGACCCTGTACTTGAAAAACAAGACACAATATTTAAATTTCCGCTCACACACAGGCAGTTCAGTAGTTTACGCGCATTTGCTGTAAAAAAAATATTTCTCAAAAACTACTGATTGAACAAAATCTATTTGAATTCTAGAACAAAGTACACAATTCATGGTAATTAGTTTAATGCATGTTCGACCTGTCTCCCATCTTTATCTATAATATTTAGCAAATGAATCAGACGGTTGATTGTCGACTCAATCGAACAATATAGATTTAACTCAGTCTCAAGCGTCCTTTAAGTTGAAATTGGGCCGATTGTAGTTCGAATAATACTTTCTGGCAATGAAAATGCACTCAGAAAAGCTATATCTCGACATTTTCACTAAAAAGTAAAAAACAAAGCCAACCAAACGAGATTGCAAAAAAAAAAAATGCCCATAGCATTTTATCTAACTTTCAAGTTTAGATTTGAACCGTCAAACACTTTTCGAGAAATTGACAATTCTTTTAAACGCCTTAATTACTGGTCAACCTGTACTTATGATACAGTACTCGCCGTTTACCAAAAAGTTTCAATAATTTGAAAAAAAAAAATACATTAATGTATTTCTATATAGCTTTAAATGTTTCAAAATACAGTCATTTAAGTATGATTTACAGATTTATTTGCAGATGGGTCTTAAAATATTGGCGTACTGCCAATTGATAATAACGAAAATAGTTTGAAATTATTTTTAAATGTTTTGTAATTTTCAACATTATCCTCTCTTGTACGAAATTAAGTGCTTTTCTGACATATATTGAAGAGTACAAATTGGCATGCATTTCTTCATCTTCTGAGACACTCTCCCACTTTTTGGTGCTACATAACATTGTGAAATTTATTATGTCTGTAGCAATTTGCAATATAGTTATAACTCTTTTTCAAATATTAGCATAAGCTTTTCAAAAACTTGATTTTATAAAACGGCGATAATGATTTTATTAAAGGATATTTTTCACGAGTTTTGATATTGTAAGGACTTGGTTCCTATAGTTTTGATTTTAGAAAGCGGCTGATTTTATAATCCAATGATTTCATTAGTGGCGGAACTTTAATGTTATAATACTTACTAAAAGGTTACTTTGGAAATCACTTTGACAGTTTTAGTGATTTTAAGGGGAAGCACGCTAGCGTATTTAATGATAAGGAACTGAAATCTGCCCTGCAGATTCAGAGAAGAAACCACGGCGTATTGACTTATTTCAATTAAAGTTAGGCAAATTCATTGATACCAATTGAAATCAAATATGCGAATAGAATAATAGATTTAAAACTTTCTGTACGCCAGCGATTTTCAGGAAGATTAATTGAAATAACCGAGTCAGATTCAGTCAATCCAGACTTCATAAACCAGTTGATTCAATCACTCCTGTTCGAGCCTTCGGCCGAATACATGTATTCAAATACGAAACATTCAGAAATGTTTAAAGCACAAATTCAATAAATATTTAAAGCCCGATTGAAGACAAAACTTCTGTAAATCATAATTTGATAAAAAAAGAACAATACAGAATAAATTACACGCTTTCATAATTGTAATTTCACAGAACCGTAAATGTTGTTGAAAGTTTGCACCCTATTCTAAAACTAAAGGTAAAAGCTTTCGAAATCGGTTCAGATGGATCGATTGCTAATTAAATCTCTCCACATTAGCGCTGCTATTGTAGAAGGCATGAAATTCCCGGAACATCTGCTGTTTCTAATTCTCGGATTTCGAAGTTCGTAAATACTTAATTCAGTTAATTTTCATTTCGCATGGGGAATCGTATTTCTTCAGTTAATACTCTTTAAATAAGAGGAGGTATTGTATTCATGATTCCATGCATCTTAAATATAAATCTTGTTGTCCCCAATTCTATTCTATGAAAGAGAGATGGGAATCAGAAATTCGAAACTTTGACATTAGTCAGTTGTTTTCACATTACTTCCATTTCATAATATGTGTCATCACATTTTCGTTAGATCATTGTGTTTTCGTAGAATTTATTTCAATGTCACCTATTATAATTAATTTAACGGCTTTGTTTTACAATGCTAAGATAGTCGGTACAATTACGTTTACATTATTAAAGCAAAATATTTCTTGTCTATTATTATGTTCTTCAACTAAATCAAATCACTCATTTTAAAAATTCAATGTTTTAAACAACTGAAATTATTTATTTTCATGCAATGTAAAGCAATAGTAACCGTGCAATGCACACAAATTATATTATTATTCTTTTTTTTAATTACTTATTTTATTTATTTATTTATTGCCCCGAGAAATTTTATGAGGACTAGTTTATATAAATCATATGCTCGCGTCAAAATACAATAAACTAACAAGCATAATCCATTTTCAAAACAACTGAAGTACAATTTAATTTATTACAATTCCTGTCATACAAAAAGAAATTTATGAGTACTCTCATAATGAATGAATATTATTAAAATTACAAACAAAACCCTGGTTGAGCTCAGTGGGTCCACTTAAAAGAAGACGTGCAATCGGTGTAGGTTACCAGAACGGTTTGTAAATGGTTAGCAAAGCAAGTTGCAACCTAGAGTTCAGAGCTTTATTCTTTCGAATGCGAATCATACTCTACAACAGTGAGCAACGACGTTGGATTGTTTTTCTTGCTTGTCTTTTACAAAAGGAAGTATTGTGATCGCGAAAAAAAACTTCCTCAAATTTGGGACAAAATTTTGATTTTCCTCACCCCCGAATGAATGTTGAGTCATTTTTTCGACCTGTCAGCACGTGCATATGTACCTGCCAACATATAACCAGCCGAAAAATCATTTTCAACTTCCCCGAGTTAGGTACGACGAGTTTTCTCGTGACGTCTGTATGTACGTATGTATGTGCGTATGTATGTATGTGTGTAGCATAACTCAAAAACTACATGCCGTAGAAGCTTCTAGTTTATTATATAGGCTCTGAGAGGGGTCTAGCTGTGCACCTCCCCTTGTGGTTGCATTCGAATGCAACCAAGGGGTGTTTTACCCCTTTTTTGGGGTAAATCAGTGTTAATTTCAATGCAGATGAATTGGCACGATCACTTGGCGATATATCGCCAAGCTTTAGTTTGCCAAGTGTTTGACGCCAACTTGGCGACAAATTTGGCGAAAAAAATATTTTTTGAAATTTGGATTTAAGAGCAAGAATCTGAGAAACTGTCACGCCTAGCATTATGAGGTGATTCATGACCTCTCAGATTTTCTCCCAAAAATTACCAAATGTTTATTATCTTATTGAAAGACCAAATCCAGAATGTGTTGCTCTAAAGTTGAGTTGTTTAGTTTTTATGGACCCCTAAAGTTGAAGGTGCGGCATCAAAAATTAAGCGGATTTTCAAGACATGGAAATTGCTGTGAGCCAAAACTCTTACCAGGAACTGTTAAACTGCAATTTTCTTTTTGTATATGGAATATAGAAGGTTGAAACTTTACAAAATGAATGTTAAATTTGTGGTAAGTTGTTGCCGTAAGGTCAGTGAAGGCCCTCAAAACAGGGCATTTTGACGTTTTTCAGTGTTTTTGATGTCCAAAAACAGCTTGTACATTTCAGTTGGTACGGCAAAAATAGTGTCGTTTGAAAGACCAGTGTAAGCACTTTAAAATAATGTATAAATAACCGAGGAAAGTTCAATGTGCTTTTAGTTGCGTAAGGCCGAAATATGAAAAATGTCATATTATACCGATATTCAAACGGTCATAACTTCCTCTGCCGACAACATATTGAAATATTTTTTTTTGCCAATGTCATGCTCTATTCTTCGTCTTAACAGAACAGTTGAGTCCTTTGAGGCGAAATGTAAAAAAATTTTTTACAAAAAATGCATAGAAAAAAATTAATTTTTTGTAAAAATTTTTTTCACATTTCTCCTCAAATGACTCAACTGTTCTGTTAAAACAAAGAATAGAGTATGACATTGGCGAAAAAAATATTTCAATATGTTGTTGGCAGAGGAAGTTATGACCGTTTGAATATCCGTAAAATATGACAGTTTTCATATTTCGGCCTTACACAACTAAAAGCACGTTGAACTTTCCTCGGTTATTTATACATTATTTTAAAGTGCTTACACTGGTCTTTCAAACGACACTACTGTTGCCGTGCCAACTGAAATGTACAAGCTGTTTTTGGACCTCAAAAACGCTAAAAAACGTCAAAAATGCCCTGTTTTGAGGGCCTTCACTGACCTTACGGCAACAACTTAGCACAAATTTAACATTCATTTTGTAAAGTTTCAACCTTCCATATTCCATATACAAAAAGAAAATTGGAGTTAAACAGTTCCTGGTAAGAGTTTTGGCTTACAGCAATTTCCATGTCTTGAAAATCCGCTTAATTTATGATGACTTAATTTATACCGACTTAATAATCCGCTTAATTTATAATCCGACCTTCAACTTTAGGGGTCCATAAAAACTAAACAACTCAACTTTAGAGCAAAACAGTCTTTATTTTGTCTTTCAATAAGATAATAAACATTTGGTAATTTTTAGGAAAAAATCTGAGAGGTCATGAATCACAGGCGTGACACTTTCTCAGATTCTTGCTCTTAATTCAACACTATTGGCGATATTTTGCGAAAAATCCACGGAATGATGTTAAAATTGGCGATATTTAGAAAATGAACCATTGTAAAACATTTGTTTTGCATTGTTTCGTGGCAAACTAGGGGTGCAAATGTTCGAATTGCTATCTTGCTCACTCCTAGCACTATTTTAACACTAAGGCATCTACAAAGAAATTTACACGTAAAAGGTAGTAGTGTGGGACCCATACCAAATTTTTTTATTTATTTTTCTGTTAATAAGCTGACTTTATTGTATGAAAGTCGTATGAGAGTTAATGAACAAAGTCCTTCCACCTTAACTTTAAAAAAAATGTCTATCACGGATTCAACCTTCTTTTACTATTGCAACTAATGATAACAATAATAATAATGATATTAATACTACTACTTCTACTACTACTACTACTACTACTACTACTACTACTACTACTACTAATAATAATAATAATAATAATAATAATAATAATAATAATAATAATAATAATAATAATAATAAAGTCTACATTTAAATATATGAATTTTGTTTTTCAATTAGCAACATTAATGAATAATGAATAACATTGTTTGGCGAAATTATTGCATTGACCTATTTATCCAATTTATATTGCAGTGACTGAATTTGCTAATATTACTTAACAGCTGTTGAGAAAAATTACTCATGTCAAATAAAATTGGTAAGTTTCCAAAACGCCGTACTTTAAAAGAGTGCTAAGTAATATATTTCAATCAGGTCTTCAGCTTGTCAAGAACTTTTGTAATGCAGCATAAAGAAAGCTAATGAATCTTTGCTGCCATAAAATATTCTATGACATTAAGTTAACACGCATCTTTCACCTCATCCTCGCTCATTTTTTTTAATGCTGTAACTAAGTAAAATTTATTAGGTACGCCAAATATATCTATCTAACTATAATACACGTGAGCGAATAATAGTGTTAACAAGAAGCTTCGTTCAGTACCAAATGAACTTGCTGGTCCTTTATACTAGAGTTGATTTCATTATTTTAGTTAACTATATCGCTCAATTTATTCGGCAGCACACTATTTAAATATGCCTTTTAATGTTTTTTTAATACGGATTTCTAAAAATAAAAGATATCTATGTTTTGTAAAACAAATATGTTTTGTTAAAACATTAAGTAATATCAAACTCATTCCCTCATTACGATTTTTAGCATTATTTTTTTCTATTAAGGGCATTTTAAGTTAAGGCAAAATTTTCTAAACTTTAAACGTACAGGAGTAGATAAAATACAATGTAGGTCTAGCTGTAGGATTAGCTTGAAAAACAAAATATTTCTACCACTTTCAAATTTTGAATCGGGATCACTAAAATTAAAAACTGAATACAGCCAAAAAAATGACGTAAGACCTATATTAAACGCCCTTTTACGTAACAAATTCCTTAACCGTTGCCAAAAATAAGTGAAAATAATTGAAAAACAAGTAAATAAAAATGAATTATTTTTGATCAAAAAAATCATTTGCATCTCTTTTCTTTAGCTAAAGTATAGATGTACAGTTTTTTAGCTGTTCCTTGAAACATAAAAATTTTAGCCCATTAAGAGTCAATCTAGATGAATGGGATTAGAAGACTCGGTTTTTCTTTTTTTTAGTATTGCTTTAACGCAGAATATGTTAGTAACAATGATTTATTTTTTTTTTTTTTATTTTCAATATTTTTAAATAATTAAGTGGTTTTTTTTTTCCTTTTGCTTATTTATTTTTTTAAATAATCATTTGGACCGAATTGAGAAACTCAAACCATTTTTTTTTAAACATTTAGAATAAAAATTATTTGTTTAAAAAAATTATGAAAAAATGCTGAGATCTTGCATATGGGTTAAGTGTTATGTTTGCATTATTTTCATCTAGTACACTTAGAACTAACAAAAGCAATACAGAAAAATATTGAAATTATTTCTTTTAACTTCGAAAAAATATAGCTGAGGTATTTCTACGGACCATGTAGTAACATGCATCAAATCCTCGTTAAACGAAGTTACTTAACAAAATAGTCGACTCTTAATTAAGTTCTGCAGCTTTATATTTATCCTGAAAGCTCGAAAAAAGAATTATTATTTAATGAAAGACTTATCTGAGTAGTATCGATTGAATTTTCCTGGCAGAAATTTGAAGCACTCTCTGGTAGAAGGTTTATGAATTTGTTTTTCTATCAAACATTTTTACGCTCTGAAAAATAGAAAGCAAGTGCTAAAACCTACTGGGCAGAAAATTTTTGACTATTATTTTTAATGTATCTCTGTTGCCTAATCTTACGCAATTTAGTTCTTGAAATAGTTGCATATGTTTATTTTGTGAACGTTATTATTATTCAACTTCGCAGAGATGGCCTATGACTCCTCCTTTTTTCAGGATTGTCCATTTTTAGGAAGGGGTGATACGCAGATGAAAATTGAGGAATGGGATTCACAATTGCGGCATTGGTTATAAAGCTTGAATACGTCACCTTGCTTACCTTTAATTGGTCTCCCAATTTGAGAAATTAGGCAAAGAGGAAACTATTTTAATTTTTGCACAATCGAGAAAAATTTCTCATTGGATATAAGAAAGTAGGTGGGTCTTGGTTTTGTATCTTTCCGCAGCCATTGCCAATGACTGCAACGCCTCCAACTGTTCATTTAAATTTAAAAACAAAATGGTAACATAAGGGTTGCAATAAAGAAAGCAAAGACTTGTTTTCACTTCCTCGCCAAATGCAGGTGTGGCTCGAAGAATTATTTAATATTTCATAAAACTTATCACTTCGCCAAAATGTAGCTAAACTTGCAAATATGGCACACTGGAGTTTCTTCCTTCTCTACCTATTTTAAGGAATGGACTCGTTTTCTCATTTGATTGACACCGGCCATCTCGTCACGGTTGAATAATATATGCTAAATACCTACCAGAAACACATGAATACAGTCTTCCAGCAATTATATGTATATAATGAGTGCATTCTTGCCAATATGTAATGTAAAATATTATTTTTGACTTTGTCGATTTGTCACATAGCACTCATGCAGGTCTGCCTGGGAAAGCAAAGATAAGTATCTACAGAAATGAACTTTCGAAATATTTGAAGGAATGCGTTTTGAATTCCATATTAACAATAGGGAAAAGTCGGAATTTGATGGTTTTTTTTTAACCTTATATTCAGCAGAAACAAAATAACGAAGATAGTACAGTGAAATTAAAGTGCAATGGGTGACAAAAATGGGAAAAAAAATTAAAATTGAAGAATTTGCAGCTCTGCCGTGCTAAGCACAGAAATCGTATCTGCACTTTTTACCAAAATTGAGTTATAGCCACCAGGAGGCTCTTTGTGATGTATTTTACCTAAATACAAAATTATAGGGTCATTTGAGAACAGGAAATATTTTTAAAAAAATTCTGAAAAAGTTTCATCTGAATCAAATACATGGCTTTTCAAAGCTTTAAAGAGTAATATCTCAGTTTGAGCTCAACTGCAGATACCACTTTTACGCTTAGCACGGCAGAGCTACTGTTTTTACCTTCCCACGACAGCATAAAGTTTCCGCATTCACTGAATAATCTATAAATATTTTTTTCCATTTTATGCTCTCAATAATGAAGCTCTCTCATTCCTCCTGCCTCCCCATTCCTTTCAACTCTCCCCAATATATTTTTGTCTCCAAATGTTAAAGGTCAAGAAATAGTTTTGATTAAATTTTAATAACTTACGCCCAAGCATTTGAAGCGAGTACAATAGCATTATTAAAAAACCCCTAATTGAGAAGCCAAATGTCAATCTCACCAATCCTTTAATTTAACATGATGGCACTCCTGCAATACGTACTATTACTTACCACACTACTAATTCTGTCGTCCTGTTAAGTAAAACTGGTGATGTGCAAATGATAATAAACTGGCCATTATGCTTTCCCCGTAATATATATCGTAATTACACGAAAGCTGTCAACTACGTAACAATGCGAATGGCGATGAATTCACTACAACCCCCTCATTGGGCTCAGAGATCATTTTATGTGTCGTAAGTTTAGGATTGCTTCTAATACAGTGTCACAACCCAGACATGCTGAACTTAATTCCTGTCGGAACTTCACAAAATATTTCTAAGTTGATAATAATGTCACGTGTTAGAATTATAAATGTATAACATATATGGATATTAGGGGGACCGGAAAGTAATGTCGTTCTCGTCAAACAAAATCAATTGTTAAAAGATTTATTTTAAGAGCCGTTTTTTTTAAGAATCAGGCAGTCAAAAAACTTGACATTTTTGATTTTGCTGAAAATTTCAGAATATGGTCTTTATTTAAAATTATTAAACACGTGTTTTTTAATTTTTTCAGAAAAAAAATTTTTTCTTTCCGTTTTGGGAGGTCAAAGTTGGACTTTGCTCTTTTTTTCAATAAAAACATGCCAACTTAGATGAGCCAATACTTTTTGCTTTAGGGGTGAACCGTGGAACTGACAATTATTTTGTGTTCTACTATATCCCCACTAACTGTAAGTACATAAATATTTGTGGACGACTCTTGGCGCAAAGGTCAGAGGTCACTCAAAGTTGTCCGAAAAATAGTTTTTTAATGCAACTTTGACCGACCAAATCTTCTTGTGGAAACGGTGCACCATGGTACTGTATATATCAGTAAATACCCACCAAAGAGTAGTATCCAAAAACATAAAGATATGAGTGGTTGTTATTTTGCACATCGAAATATTTGACTCTGAAATTGCAGAAATCGCAAAATCACGTGACTTTGAGGGTCATTATCTCCTTGCCCCATGAGTGACCAGACACAAAACTAGTTGGAGTAGAAGCCTTTCTTGTCCCAGAAATACAATCCGTTAACAAACCCATGGCTACTCTTTCAATTTTTGCATTATTCGGCTCTAAACTTTGAAAAATGAGTGTTTTGTCGCGTTAAGAAACTAGCTGTCGTGGCCGTCACGAAACTTTCTTCTATATCTATCTTATGAATTCCGGTTACAAAATAAAATACGTACTCGCCCGAGTAATTGGAGACAGCTCCAATTTCCCAATTATCGTAATAACCCTGCAAATGCAGAATCAATGAGCGAAATTGGAAATCATTGCAAAAGTCTTGTTTAGATAAATTGCAAACATTTTATTTGTTAGTAAAAAGAAATTGGCAACAGTTAAAAATTTCAAATCATTGAAAGTTTTCAGCTGTTTTGATAATTAAATAGCGTGGAAGCGATTTTTTAATGAATTAATTTTTCGCATTGTTGACTAAGCGCAAAAATCACCCCACCCTCCCCCTGGGGCGATTGGCGCCAAAATTTAATCGATGCTTGCTTTCATATTGGGTTAGTGTTATTCCAAATTTCATTCAAATCGCAGCAATATTTCCCGAGATACAGTAGGTGCAATGACAAAATAAGCACTTTTGATTGCTCCACCCCCCTTTGAGATATTGACACACAAATTGAATCGGCACCTGTACTCAATAGGGTCTACCTATGGACCAATTTTCGTTTGATTCCGCCGGTTACTTCCTGAGATATAGCAGTCACCCCCGCGCAGAACATGTGCGATTGCTCCACCCCCCTTCGAGATATTGACAAACAAATTGAATCAGCACCTGTACTCAGTAGGGTCTACTTATGGACCAATTTTCGTTTGATTCTGCCGGTTACTTCCTGAGATATAGCAATCACCCCCGCGCAGAACAGGTGCGATTGCTCCACCCCCCTTGGAGATATTGACAAACAAATTAAATCAGCACCTGTACTCAGTAGGGTCTACCTATGGACCAATTTTCGTTTGATTCCGCCGGTTACTTCCTGAGATATAGCAATCACCCCCGCGCAGAACACGTGCGATTGCTCCACCCCCCTTGGAGGAATTCGCTAAAAAAAGTCAGGTGCACTAGTTCCCATGGTGGTACATATGTGCAAAAATTTTTGTTCGATTTCATTCAGTAGTTTTTGCCCTAGCGCGGCCACAAAAACTGGTCACACACATACAGACTCCACACACAGACACACACACAGACACACAGACAGACAGACATTTTCCAAAAATGGTCGAAATGGACTCAGCGCACCTCAAAACGTGCAAATCCGTCAAAATTCGACATTCGAAAATTTTCACGAAACCAATACTTTCTTCTATATATTAGATATAGAAGAAAGTAAAAAAGCCAAATACCTGTTTTAAAATAGGTATTGCTATTATTTGTAACACTATTCTATCCCAACTTCCTAACTAGCTGAAATGGCATCTAAAGATGGTTATACAGTTAAAACCAAATTGAAAATGAATTTTCGAAAATACTCAGTATACGTCAAAAACCATATTTTTTTACTTGTCCAGGCGACGTTTTTTTTTTTTTTTTGTTTACAGCTCTTTATTCCGTTCGGTTCTAACATGGTAAGCAGTTTATGTACTTCTTGTCGTTCTAGTTTCTGTAAAACAGGAAAAAAATGTATCTTAAGTTTGATATAAAGCAATATATCCTGTCATATCAAGTTTATATTGCGAAAAGAATATTTTGAAATGGACAATAAACATAATCAAAAAAAAAAAAAAAACTTCTGTTCAGCTGTGCCCTCTTGGTCGATGTTGTGAATGTCATCAAAAACTCAACTTTTTCACAAATCAGAAGCCTCTTTAGCAGAATGTCACTTCTTAAAAATCTTGGTGCATTAAAGCCCCTCGGTGCAGGTCTGGAAATTTTTGATGACATTCATGACATCGAGCAAGAGGGTGCAGCTGAACAACTAAGTTTTTTTTTTTTTTAAGATTAGGCTTATTATCCATTTCAAAATATTCTTTTACAATATAAACTTGATATGACAAGAGAAGTTACTTTATATCAGACTTAAGATACATTACTTTCCAGTTTTACAGCAACTAGAATGAAAAGAAGTACATAAATTGCTTACCATGTTGGAACCGAGCGGAATAAAGAGCTGTAACAAAAAAAAAAAAAGTCGCCTGGACGAATAAAAAAATATGATTTTTGACGTATACTGAGTATTTTTGAGAATTCATTTTCAATTTGGTTTCAACTGTATAACCATCTTTAGATGCCATTTCAGCTAGTTAGAAAGTTGGGTTATAATAGTGGTCCAAATTATAGCGATACCTATTTTAAAACAGGTAATTGGCCTTTTTTCTTAACGCCGAAAAACACTCATTTTTCAAAGTTTAGAGCCGAATTACGCAAAAACTGAAAGAGTAGCCATAGGTTTGTTAACGGATTGTATTTCTGGGACAAGAAAGGCTTCTACTTCAACTAGTTTTGTGTCTGGTCACTCATGGGGCAAGAAGATAATGACCCTCAAAGTCACGTGATTTTGCGATTTCTGCAAATTCAGAGTCAAATATTTCGATGTGCGAAATATCAACCACACATGTCTTTATGTTTTTGGATACTACTCTTTGGTGGCTATTTGCTGATATATACACTACCATGGTGCACCGTTTCCACAAAAAGATTTGGTTGGTCAAAGTTGCTTTAAAAAACTATTCTTCGTACAACTTTGAGTGACCTTTGACCTTTGTACCAAGAGTCGTCCACAAATTTTTATGTACTTACAGTTAGTGGAGATATAGTAGAACACAAAATAATTGTCAGTTCCACGGTTCACTCCTAAAACAAAAAGTATAGGCTCATCTAAGTTGGCTTGTTTTTATTGAAAAAAAGAGCAAAGTCCAACTTTGACCTCCCAAAACGGAAAGAAAATTTTTTTTTTGAAAAAATAAAAAACACGTGTTTAATAATTTTAAATAAAGACCATATTCTGAAATTTTCAGTAAAATAAAAAATGTCAAGTTTTTTGACTGCCTGATTCTTAAAAAAAACGGCTCTTAAATCAACGATATATCTATTCGCGAGGGCCTTTTGCCATCTAGTAGTACATTTTAAACCCCAGATAGATTTATTAAAAAAAATTGATTTTTGGAGTAAAATATTTTGAAACAAACCCACAGCTTGGATACAGTCAAACTGTCATTTTTTTTCTCATATATATATATCGCAGTTAAGATAAATCAGATGATGCAATGTCAGGTGAGTATCATGGGTAAAGCGGTCGGATTTCTCTTCTTTCCGATACACGGTAAAAAAATGAATGTTGTTCTTACAATATAATACAGCTAGTTTTATAATGATAAACTGTAGAAATTGCTAGTTTTACAGTAATAAACTGTAAAATGTCTTCTTTTACACTACTAAACTATAACATTTCTACTTTTACGCTACTAAACTGTAAAATTGCTAAATTTACAGTAATAAACTGAGAAATTGCTAATTTTACAATTTACAACCGTGCATTTTACAGTATTAAATTGGAACCTCTGCTCCCAGTATTATGCTGTTGTTTTTAGCCTACTTTCCCGTTAAAAATAAAAGAGACGAAAAAAGCATTAAAATTGGCTTAATGCATCTAAAAAATGTCGCCAAGTTCAAAAAATATCGCCAAGTTCAAAAAATATCGCCAAGTAAAAAAAATATCGCCAAGTAAAAAAAAGTCAAAAAGAAACAAAAAAATGAAATAAATATCGAAAAATTAAAAATTTGAAAGTAGGGTATTGAGATGGGGAATTTGTGTGTCGGTCTGTCGGTCGGTCGGTCTGTCTGTCCCCCCCTAATAACTTTTGAATGAACATTCCGATTTGAACAAAATTTTTTTTGTTGGAAAGATCTCGGCGAGTACAGCTCATTCCCATATTTGATTTTTCGATTTGAACATTTTTTGGTTGAACTTTGAACCGTTCAAACAACCTGCCTCGCGATACTAACTTTTTAATGAACAGTCCGATTTGAACAAACTTTTTTTTGTTCAAAAGATCTTTTCAAGGATACTTCATTCCCGTATTTACATTTCCGATTTGAACAATTTTTCGTTCAACATTGAACAGTTCAAGCAACCTTTCCCCACCTAATAACTTTTAAGTGAACCGTCCGAATTGAATAAACTTTTTTTTGTTCGAAAGATCTTATCAAGAATACTTCATTCCCGTTTTTAAATTTCCGATTTGAACAATTTTTCGTTCAACATTGAACCGTTCAAACAAGCTCTCACCCCTAACAACTTTTGAGTGAACCGTCCAATTTAAACAAACTTTTTTTTGTTCGAAATATCTCGGCAAGGATACTTCATCCCCGTTTTTGAATTTCCGATTTGAACAATTTTTCGTTCAACATTGAACCGTTCAAACAAGCTCTCACACCTAATAACTTTTGAATGAACAGTCCTATTTAAACAAACTTTTTTTTGTTCAAAAGATCTTGGCAAGGATGCTTCATTACCGTATTTAAATTTTCAATTTGAACATTTTTTTCGTTCAACATTGAACCGTTCAAACAACCTTTCCCCACCTAATAACTTTTAAGTGAACCGTCCGAATTGAATAAACTTTTTTTTGTTCGAAAGATCTCGGAGAGGCTTATTCCTATATTTGACTTTTCAATTTGAACCATTTTTCGTTCAATGATGAACCGTTCAGAAAAAAATTTAACATGAGCGCCTACGGAGAAATTTAAATTGAATATTGATTCTGAACTTCAAGGCGGATTTCCTTCAAACTAACTTTGTAAGAAAATGGTTTTGATAAATAATGTATTGTAAAGTACTTTTCTGAATAATCTTCTGTGAGGACTCTGATTCCGACTCCGACTCCGCAAACATGGCGGAAATGCAGGCTCAGAAAAAATGACTGACTGGGCAGACGATTTTTTGTTTATTTATTTATTTGTTTTGTTTAATTTATTATTATTTTTTTTTATCAGACGATTTTTTTTTGTTAACAAAAATTTTTCATTCACGAGAGCATTTTATTCCTTATTTATATTTAACAACTGGCAACGGATTAAAAATGAAATTCAAGACATTTTATTAACGAACGAGTTTTTTTTCTTTCTTTGATAAAATGTGTTTTGAAGTTCTTTGTACTTTTATTTTATTTATTTATTGATTTTTTCTTTTGAAAACGATTGTGGAATTTTTCTACGGAAGAACTATAACAGTTACATTCTTTAAAAGGTGCGACAAAACTTTATTGACTCGTTTATTTACTTTTTACGTGTCTATTTTATCTGATGAGAGGGGTATATTTTGCTTTCAGAAATCAGCTTTAAGCGCTATAAAGATATGTTTGACATAATTTTTAGTTTCAGATAACCAAGAGAATATTGATCAGATGCTACAATGCCGATGTCGATGTACGGGAAAGTAGGCTCGTTTAGTTCTTGACAGAACTTCTTGTTACAGTATAATACAGCGAAATTTTACGGCAATAAAATGTCAAATTGCTAACTTTACAGTAAGAAATTGTAAAATTACTAGTTTTAGTTATTACTGTGCATTTTACAGTTTTAAATTGCAACCTCGGCTGCAGTATTATACGAAAAACAACAAATCATTTTTTGCAGTGTAGCTAAAACACTTCCTACTACACAAAAATTTAAAAATTGGCTGTATCCGAGATGCCATCATTTCAAGATATTTTGCTTCAATAATCAATTTTTTTAAATCTATCCAGGATTTAAAATTAACTACTCGATGGTAAAAGGCGCTTGGTATCGAGGATAATTCCATCGTTGATTAAAAAAAAAACCCTTTGATGATTAATTTACTTAAAAAAAAAACATACGTTACTTTCCTGTCCACCTTATATAGGGACAAAAAGACGGGTCCACCTAGCTTAACGCAGTAGTCACAGGTGGGTTCCCGCCTGTGACAACTGCGTCAAGCTAGGTGGACCCGTCTTACGAGACTGATAATACAAATTACGAGACTGATAATACAAATTACGAGATTTATACGAGACTTATAATATAAATTACAAGACTGATAAAAAGTCCATCTTCAAACTCACTAAAAACTAACCGACTTATTTCTCTACTATCAAAGTAAGGCATGAGAGATTTGCCTTAAATTCTAATAATAAACTGTAAAATTGCTAATATTACAGTAGTAAACTGAAATTGCTAGTTTACAGTAATAAACTGTAAAATTGCTAGTTTCAGTTTATTAACCCTTTAAGCAGTTTGCCCGTACAGTGTACGTGTTACCCGAAATTGGTCTTATCTGGTATTTCCGTACGGCGTACGGGCATCGATATTTTCTGATTTCCTTTTCTAGTTTGCCCGAATTTTTCATTATTGAAAGAGACTATTTAATAGTATTATTTTTCAACAGATAGTGTGGTTTGTCCATGTAAATGAAATGCTTTTCATCCGGGTTTTTCTATGTAGCGGGAAAGCGGGAACTTTTTGTTCTACTGTATGCCGTGCTTGTGAATCTTATGGAAATTATGGATGGAATAGACGACGAAAATACTTTTTTGTTACATGATGAACTACATTCTGATACAGATGCTCGAAAAGAATAGAGAATGGAAAGAGAATCTGAAAAGAAACACGTTATTTCTGCCCTATTTGTGATGTAGGACTTTGCATTACACCATGCTTCAAATTGTACCATACACAAAAAGACTTCTGAACTGTTTGGAAAATTGTAAACTTCAAAATTCAGTAAGTGTGAGAGAAATTTTTGCATAATTTGTAAACCATTCTTTACTGCATGCAGAATGTACTTGAAAAAAGCAAACATTTAGGGTTTTGTGACCAAAATTGTAAAATAAAAATGTTGTAAAAGCATTAAAAACGAAAAAAAAAAAATTAAAAAATTCTTAATATTCTTATTCTGTTAAGTATGGTACTTAACTATATGCAATAAAAAAATATGCCTTTTTTTTGGAAGCATTTCTGGTAAAATAATTGACCGCTTAAAGGGTTAAAGTGTATTTTACAGTTTTAAACTGGAACCACTGCCGCCAGTATTATACTGTAAAAACAACAGCTTTTTTTTGCAACGTGTTTTTAAAAAATAAACAAATATATAAAATAAATAATAATCATGACAATAATAAGGAAATAAATATATACTAATAATAATAACCTGTTAAGTTAGCTCGTTATTTGGTTTAGAAACAAGTGTAAAATCATTCTCCTCGGTTCCTTCTACACCCCCCCCCCCAAAAAAAAAAGGTGCCTCTTTCCATCACTCAAGTATGGCATGCTACGGTATAAAATATTTACTGGTGATACGTTTCAAAATAATATTTCTCTTATTGACTAATAATTTCACTGTTTATCTTCCAAACTACTGGACCGATTTTAACCATTTTTTCACCGTAGATAGCTACAGTAACAGAGAGCAGGATAAGCTATAATTTATTTCTAAAAAGCTTAGTTTAAAAAAGTTATTATGGAAAACAGTTAATTTTACGTCATTTTACCATTAAATGATTAAATTTTCAACCCATTGTTGCAAAAATTTGGTGCCATGCAGCAACAATATTGATTGTAATCATATTGAAAATTTTGAACCAAGGCTTCTCTGGAGTAAGTATGGAATTTATTGCCTTCTAAGGATTTTTATATTTATCTGAGCCAACAATCGCTAACGGGTGAAATAAAAAAAAATTGATTTTGGCAATAGTTAGAGAATAGAAAGTGTTTATAGTCAAAAAATTTCTAAATTAGGTACATAAGATGTTTTCACTTCACCAATGATGTCACGAGGATAGAAACTAATAATGGGACTTTAACGAGCAATATTTGGAAATGGTTAATTTCAGTGCGATTGATACTGTAAATATATATTTATTTTAATATACCAAGCTTATAACATTTCCTATTTAATCAAACATTATTTGTAGCTTGCTATTTTTTTTAGCTCGCATTATTTTTTTTATAGTTTATCCATAACATAGCCATTGTTTACAGAAGTAGCCATTATGTTTATAGATATGCACTTTAGTGTTGGGAAATTTATGAATGAGTTTCACTAAACCACCCTACACCCACAGAAACCCGGGCAGTGCTGGGTACCCGGCTAGTTAATTATAAACATCAACCGCCAGTTATTTACCAAACGCAAAATTACTAAAACAATTTTTTATGATTATTAACCTAAAGAATACTTATTGCTTTGAATCAGCAAATCAATCTCCATTTTTATCTGTATGCAAATTTCAACTGTTATCTGCGCATTTATTGTGTCTTAGAATGAATTCAGGAATCCTATCTGATGATATCAAAATCAACATTTTGGAGTAACTTACGTATGTAAGACTTCGTGTATTTTCAATAAGACGCTTTTCTTATTATGCTTTCCGTGATGAAGTTACATATTTATTCACTCCGTAATTCTTATTAAAACATTAGTCATGCGTTACTTGTACTTATAATTTGATATTATGAAAGTGTAAAAGAACAAGTAAGCAAGTTAAATAGAACTCTCAACTTTGCTATAATATTATACTAAGTTTAGTTCTAATGCAAGATAAAATGTGTAACTAAGTAAAGCTGCAGCGCTTTTCAACATTATGCAATTTTCATTTTGTAAAAGCGACGAATTTCGCACAATTCTATTTTCTAACAATGTTTCATGCAAAATGGATGAAAGTTTGTATACATTAAATGAATTTGAACTAATAATGCGCAATTTTTTTTCCATTCAATGTTTGTGCTTATATTTACATTTTTAGACATTAATTATCAATGCTTTACTATTTTGACCATTTGAAAATTAAGTAAAACATACCTTTGTCTGCTTAAAAAAGAAAAGAAAAAGTACAACGCTGTGCATCCACAAGCTCACTTTTCTTGCATTGAAAAAAGCGTTCCTTGTAACGCCAGAACACGTGTTTTCAGTATTCCTGCGCATTGTGCTCTTCAACATTGTATTTTTGCTTTTTATTTAAATATTATTTTAAATAATATAAATGTATTTATCATAGCAAACTTTATATACAAAACTTAGTCCAGCGCAATGGGGGAGTTTCCAAAATTTTAAAAGTATTTTTTTCTGAAAGGAATAGGACAACAATTCAATAGGACAATATTTTAAAACATAGGAATTGATCTTTTTTTATTTTTTGACACAGCTATATGTTTTTTATGAATTATTTTAACCGGTGCGCAGATGCTATTTCGAAAAAAAAAAACATCTGCGCATGACGTCAGTGGTGCAAGTAATCGCGAAATCTAATTGGTTGTAGTGATATACGAAGGTCGTGACGTCACTGATTCCTGCGATTGGACTACTCAAGTCAAGCAAAATGATGTTATTATTGGAAAGAGAGCTGTTAGGTGCGCCACTGACGTCACAAAAACCACGCCCCGTTTTCAAGGTAAGGTATTTAAAAATAATAATAAAAAATAAACTGTTGGGAAAATTAAAGTATTTTCCGGGCCCATGTTACTTTTTTATATCATTCTATCAATTTCAGTAACAAAAAGTAGTACTTTTGACTGAAGGAAACTCCCCATTCTTTAAAACTTACTTCTGGAGCTAATAAAAGCGAGTTAAAAGATAAAATATATAAAATAGAAATGCATTCAAAACCTTGTACATAAAGCAGTGAGTAACTGCCCCTAAGCAAGGGCTAAAGCAGGAACATGCAATACACCGCCAACTCGTTCATTTCGATCCATGGACTGCAGTTTCGGACTTATTATGCCATATCAATTATTTGTCAGCATTTATTGTTTTAGTTTTAAGTCTCATTAAAAATATATCCGTAAGATGTATATCTGCTTTGAAACAGCTCATTTTGTTTCCATTCCTTCTTTTAAAACTATGTGTACTGTCTAAAAATTTTTCGTGCTACCTCCGCTGCATCTGCGCACGCGCGAAGTCTCTTCGAACTTTCTCGAAATAGGGGGGAAAAGCAACGAGGAAGTAGAAAGCGAACAAAAGCTGAAGGCATCGGGTAGTGCGCATCCTAAACCTATCTCCCCTTTTTCAGATGGAAGCGTCCGTGACTCCCAGGCATCAGTCACTAGTTAGCTTCGGTTGTATTTTTATTTTTAAGAAAAATGATGAAATGACTTGAGCAGCGCTACTACATTACGTTTTGCCAGAAACGGGACAGCAGCCAATAGAGACTATTCGGAGGATTCAAACTGCTTTCTGTGACAATTTTCAGTACATTTTTCTCACACATTCCAGAACATTTCAACATTTTGACGAAAAAACAGATTTATGTGGTTCAATAGACTCATCACTTTCCTGATATGGCTTTATCTCACTTCTGGCAGATCCGTTGAGTGATTTAAGTTAGTAAGTTAAGTACCTCCTAATATTCTGATAAATAACAATGGACAATATAGGGCTTTCTTATTTTCTCTTTTGAAAAATAAAAGATATTGAAACTGAAAAAGATATTGCAAGAATAATAACTTTCATTGAGAAGAACTGAATGAGTAAAATGTTTTCAAATTACATTTTTTCCTTACTTTCATCAAAAAGTCACGTAAAAAAGTGTTTTGTTTTACGCTTTTTTAAAAACGCAAGTTAAGAGTCTCACGCTATTGGCTCTCATTATCTTGTTGCCTTTTCGCCCCACCCTGTTTAAACAATATTAGTACTTACCAGCTTGCGTTTTCTGAATGAATAGACAATATGATATTCTTCCTTTTGAAAACATATTTAGTACAGTGTGGTGCTTGCGTGGGATACATATCAAACCAATATGTTGTCTCATTGCCCCCACCCCTATTTAAATAATATTAATACTCATCATCTAACACTTTCTGAATGAATAGACAATACGATATTCTTCATTTTGGAAACATATTTAACCCTCGTGGGTTCCTTGGGGTCATATGTGACCCCAATGCAATTTCTGTTTAATATATCTTGTTAATCAACCATTTGTTTTTAATGGCATTTTGTGCCTTTTATTCTTCTAGTTTTCTAATAATGCTATTATTGTGTTTTTTTCCCGAATTGCATTTTTTTTGCACACAAGATCCTTGGGGTCACTTTCCAGAATGCCAAAAAAAAAAAAAAAAAAAAGAGGAGGTTGCAACTTTTGTCCAAGAGAACTGGACATAAAATGCATCGAAAAATATCATAAGTGTTTGAAATTCACTTACAAAAAATCATGTTTTTTCAGGTCTGTAACAGTTGTAAATAAATCTACAGTTATCGTAAGTTTTGCTCTAAAATTTTAATTTTTAACGCAGAAACTAAATTTTACTTTGATTGTGTATTTTAATGTTTTTTTAGCATTAAAAAGTGTGTGAACTTAAATAATGCATGTAACATTCAATAATCATAATAAATTAATTAAAGGAAGGATTGGGGTCGTTTATGACCCCAAGGGTCTTGAGTGTAACTGAAATGGGAGGGACCCACGAGGGTTGAGCACAGTGTCGTGCATGTGTTGAATAGATATCAAACCAATATGGTCATTCCTTTAACCGTCATTTCGAAGCTAAAGATGTTTCACGACATAAATCTCCAGTCACTAAAATTGCGTTTATATTTCAAATGTTATCCTTGCCCCATTTTGTTGAACCGACCGAATTTCCGGTGGGTAACTACACTTTCTCTTTAAAAAGATATCATAAGCAAAATCTCTGCAAGACTTGGTCGCATTGAAATGGTTTAACCGATAAAAAAACTTCCTTCCAATAAAAACGGATCTTTCAAGGATAAGAATGCATGAAGGAACGTGAAGAAATTTTAGGACGAGTAAATCAAAGCACGTGATCCGAGGTGAGGACACGTGCCACGAATGTTTCATCCTGTGAGGGTGGAGGAAACGATGCTTGTTCTGGCGGGAGAAAATAGCCCGAACCTGTTTTCATTGAGGCGCCCGGGATCAAAATATTTATAACTTCTCAGCCGTGCAGAATTGCTCCGACAGGCATGTGCAAAGAATAAATTCTGGGGGAAGGGAAATCCTTTTTTTCTGCATATTATTGCCCTATTTTTCAGGATTCGAGCCATGATTTAAGCGAATTTTTCGAGTTGAGAAAGTGGTATTTATGAGCTTGTTTTCCTGTGGGAATGGGTGGCTTTTGATTTTGAAGAATGAGTTGGTGGAAAAGTGGATAAGATGCACAAATACTTGGAAAAAAAAGTTTTCAGTTTGTTTTAAAGTTCTTATGGTACAAACTCAAATGCTTGGAGTGCAAACCATAACCAACAGCTTTAGTTTCATTCCTGGGGGAATAGAGGTTTTAATTTTGAAGAATGAGTTGGTAGGCCAGAGGATAAATTGCACAAATACTTGAAAAAAAATTGTCAATTTGTTTTAAAACGCTTATGATACAAACTGAAACGTTTGAAATATATACCATAACCAGTAGCTTTAGGGAATGATTTCCTTCCTGTGGGAATAGAGGGGTTGATTTTGAAGATTGAGTTTGGAGGCCAATGGATAATATTCACGGGGCACAGGACATTTCCGCCGCAACGTAGGACATTTCTGCCGCTAAGTTTATCTCTATCATCCCCCTCATGAGACATTTCCTCCACGTCTCTCGCCGCCGCCGTTTCTGTACGATAGGACAAATCCGCCGATTGAGCTGGTAGAGTGTAATATTTGGCGAACTAAAGTTGGCGAAGTTTAAATTGATTTACACTGCATTGTGTGTGTGTGTGTGTGTGTGTTTTTTTTTTTTTTTTTGACTTCTTCGCAATTTCCCTCCTAATATAAGTAGTCCGGGAATAAATTCCGCTTTTTTGATTTGGTCTTTGTCTCCAAATGAAGATGTGTCGCCAAGAATGAAAATTTTAAACCAGTAACCCCTTTCTCACATTTGGAAATGGCGCGGTGGATTTGTCTTGTGCCAGTCAATGGGGAAATAGGAGTAGCGGAGGAAATGTCCCATGCGGGAAAGAGGGGGATAAAATTTGCGGCGGATGTGTCCTGTTCCGTATTCACAAATACTTAAAACAAATTATTCCTGTCTGTTTTCAAGACATTGTTATACTAACTCACATGGAAAGTTTTCAAAGGAAGTAACAGGATTTGAAAAAAAAAATCTGTGTGTCATTTTGTGTATTTTTTGATTTCGAATAGTATACTCCTGTAAGAAGAATCTGAATTAGAATTAACTTCTAAAACTTTGTCTAATGTGAAACTTTAAACGAAGTGCATAATTTACAATGCTTTTAAACTTAAACTGAAAAAAAAATCTTTGCAGTTGAAAGTTGCAGAATAAAGGTAGCAACTGGCATACAAATATAATAGGAAATTCAGCTTAGGAATTGTGGAATTATAGCAAAAGCAAATTTATGAGACGGTCATTCCTTATTTCAACTCTGATATTTTTGTTTTTTAAATACATCATTTTTATGTTTAAATTTATCATTTAAAAATCATTTTTATATTTTAAAAAATATCCTTGTGTGGTAATTAATGATAAGTTAGAATTATTATTTCATTTTGATATTTATTAATTAAAAAATGGGGGTAACCCATAATTACACCATGTCTGATCTATAATTGAACAAATCCGGATTACTTCTTCATTACTATATAATTTAAATAAAATAAACAATAATTCAATTTTAGGTAAAGTGATTCCTTGAATAATTTTTAAATTGTTTTAGCTTACTCTATGTCAAATTAAATCATTTTATCTTTGATACTTTAGAAAAAATAAGATCTTGTTGTTTTTTGACCCATAACTATTTTGTTTTGCTTCAGCTTCTTGTAAAAATTGTTAGAATTGCACGAATTAAAGCAAAACGATAAAAAAATTATCTAAATGAAGCAAAGTCATTGAAACATACATGTATTTTAACATGTGTAAACTATCAGCACAAAAACAAAAACAGGACGTTTATTTTTTACACTTTGTAGTTTGTTAGAAATCTCTATTTTTCAAACAATCTTGATCTCAAACAATTAACAGTAGTAAAATTAAAATAATCCAACGTTTTTACTCTCAAATCATACAGATTGTTTAAAAGTTTTGATTATCTAAATTTTACTTCTCAAGTACAGAGGTACTTATTTTTAAAAATGTTTGCAGCAGTATTACGTAAACTGAGTAAACATGTTTTTTAGCATTTTAATTTAAATCACTGCATTACAAAACTATATGTAACTCCAGTTGTTGGAATTTCTTCTCTTAGTGCTAAGCTTTTCATTTAAAGCTTTTGAAGAATCCAAAAATAGCATATTACAGCGAAAAAAAATGTATAGATTCCAATTTTAAATGTACGAATGATTTTAAATGATTTTCTTGAAAGTGCTTTCCGCTGCATTTTATTATAAATCTAGTGCTATAAAAAGTAACGATTGTAGCTTTTCTTATCTTAATCATGCCCTCACAATGATGAGAGAAAGTATTTTTTACTTCCGGTATTGCATCTTTAGAGATTAAAAGCTATTTTTAACTTTCCAATTAAAAATGTAAATTGAAAGTATATTTCAACTTGAACGTAACTAAGACAGGGATAAGACATTTTACTTTTAGAACTTCTTATTTTTGTATTTCAATTTTAACAGAAATGAAGTGAATAAATCGTGCTCTTTTTAATTCAGAAATATTTCAGTCACACTGAGTAAATTTGATTTTTTTTCGTTTTCTCTTTTATGCATTGATATATTTTCCATTTTAATTTACTGATGCTGTGTCTGTTGAATTTCTGATTTTTACGTAATTCGTTACAAAATTGGTGAAAAAGGAATTTTTTACTGGAAAAAGATGACTATTTTAACAAAAAAATTTGTTTCGGTTAAGTAATTCAATGACTCCACTACAAATTTATATTGGCGTAGATCAAGTTAATCTGCATTGATCTATCTCGAGCCTCCAATCACCTACATTTACCAGCTAACTATATAACTATTTTTAAACGATTCTGAATATTATAAAAAAGAGTGATACAAAATAATACCACGGATCGAAAAATAAATTTTAACTTCAGAATATGAATTTGCTGTTATCACACAAACACGACAATAGAAGAATATCAGTCATATACTTTCAAACCATGTTAGTCGGTAGTTGGTCCGTATTATTACTGTAAACTTACTTCTAGTCAATTATTCTTAAAAGTTGTATCTCTCCAGAGGAACAAGCTTTGTTGATTATACCATGACATAATTCAAAATATAAGAGCCCAAAAGCCGTTATCCAACTATGCTACCCAGAAGCATGAGTTCAAAAATAGTTTCCTTTTCAAAAGAATAAGATAGTTTTAACAAGATGCAATACTTCAATAAAAGCAGGGACGTCATTTCGAATTTTTCAAGGGGGGGGGGGCAAAGGGTGCATACACAATGTAAAATTTACCAAAAAGTGGAAAAACCCACGCCCACTTATTTGCCAATACATTGATTTCTGAAAGTCAGGCGGGGGGGGGAGGCAATTGACCCCCCTGCCCCCCTAAATGACGGGCCTGAATTAAAGCTCCTATATAAAGGGACTTATACGACATTTTGGTTCCAAAATTGTACGCGTACGCATAGTAGCACGAAAACGTGGTAGCTTACGAAATAACGTCGAAGATAACTGGTATCTAAGCTTCTGATGGAATTTTTGGTTGACGTTAGACAATTTCAGTCAATAAGCCAGTATTTTTTTTCAAGGAAATTAGCTTGATTGTGCTTGATTTGCTCAAAGTGGCCTTTGATTCAAACTCTCATCAGTTATTTTTTACGGCGTAGCTGTTACTATAATGTTGTATTTTAAAATTCTTCAATCAAGGTTGAATCCTAGCATTTTTTGGAACCAAAATGGTGGATCGGTCAGCCTGTCCTGTTCGGGAGTACTTTAATGGCTATTCTAACTTTAATAGCTTTTTCTAAAAAAAATCTCATTTCACAGGAAACCCTGAGTGTAGATTAGTTTTCCTTTATTAAATAATTACCTCATGAAATTCGATCATATACATTTGAAATAAAATTATATTTATCTCTAATTTATAAAACAACCAATGTTTTGGAAAAAAAAATAAGTTTCATAATTTTTAAACATGGCTAAAATGTAATTCCATAATGACTAAAATTGCTATCTGTAGCAAGACTTATTTGATAGAACTCACCATTCAATGGAAACAAAGAAACATCGTAACGAAGTCTGTCTAGTTTATGACATTCCCACGAAACATATTTTGGCAGCGAAAATGTCAGAAAATCAAGTTAGCCTTCAGAATTTACTTAACCTTTCTTCCCGTAAGTACACTCAGCTATGTTTTGATTAATTTTACTGGATTTCTTTTATGACATCCATCCTTTCGAGTCCGTCACATTCTTTGTTGCCTCTACCCAGCATTCGCTTTCTTGAAATATTGGTCTTACTTAACGCTATAGAAGTAGCGCTGGAGGAATTTCTTCAGCTATCTCCTATTGAAAGAAATATTTCCATGTCGGAGAATGTTTTCAGTTTGTGTGTGGGTGTTTGATGTAATTACATAGCTTTGTGATGTAATAGCTTGTTGCCAGTATGTTTCGGTACGAAGGCAACATATATTGCACTGCAAATAATAGACAACGACCGACGCAATGAAGCTGAACTACCAAACCATCATTTTTACTGTATTTTTTAACAGTGCCCAACCTGTTTTATTTTTTGCAGTGTATGTCCTAGCCTGTTCATCATAATAAATGTTTTAGAGTCTGAGAGAAGGCTATTAATGGAATTTTTTAAGAACATGTGTAATACCGATGGATAAAGAATCAGCAAAACAATGATCATTTCAGTTCTTTACAGTTTTTAACTGTAGAAACTTTTTATTAGTAACTTAAGTAGAGTTCCTCTAACTATTAATAAAAATATTTTTAATCATAAATAAATTCTTCTTTTGTATAAATTCAAGAATTGACTGAATCGGTAAAATCCAATTCGCATCAAATTTCCACTTTGCCTTTGAATTCCACAATTCCAAATGTCGAACATCACGTGTTTAACCTTTTCCGAGCAACTGGCATCATAAAAGGGCAAACAGGCAGCCATATATGTGCGAAATTCATTTAAATTTGTTCTTTTCAACGTTTGAATTGTGCGTTACTCGATGCCTGAAATCAGTATTTCGAATAGCTGGGGAAGATAAGGCGTCCTTTCAAGTGCGTTCTTTTAATAAAACTTTCAGACTTATTTAAATCAAACATTAAAATATGCGAGAACAAAATATTGTAAAAAATAATATGCCAAGCGGGAATATTTGAACCTCTTTTGATAGGAATTGAAAGGGAGAATTGTCATGAAAGTTCGAACTGGTTTTTATGTGTTGTGACCTATAAAAAATAGTGAACTAGAATAACTACGAAAACTTAGGGAAAAAAAATTAAACCAGCGAAAACTATTAGCAACCAAATTACGTGTACCGCTTGAAAAGAAAAAAATAAAAAACACAACATTTCACTTTTTTTTATGCAAGTCTTTGCTTGTAATGAAAATTCTTTCATATCGCTAAATTGTTCAAAAACGCATAAAGTCTTAGGATCAAATTAGAAGAAAAAGTAAACAATAAACTTAGAAAAAGTTCACTGGTAACGCGGTGTCACTTCAGGAAAAAAAACCCACAACATCGCACTATATTTTTGATGCAAGGTATTGCTCGCACTAAAAATTCTTTCATATCGCGAAATTGTTCAAAAACTCATAAAATCAGAGAATCAAATTAGAAGAAAAGTAAACAATAAACTTAGAAAAAGTTCACTGGTAACGCGGTGTCACTTCAGGAGAAAAAACACACAACATCGCACTATATTTTTGATGCAAGGTTTTGCTCGCACTGAAAATTCTTTCATATCGCGAAATTGTTCAAAAACTCATAAAGTCTGAGAATCAAATTAGAAGAAAAGTAAACAATAAACTTTGAAAAAGTTCACTGGTAACGCGGTGTCACTTCAGGATTATGAAGAAATGGAAAAAGTGATCAAAAATTAACGCTTTCAACTGGATTGAGGGTTCATACGCGACTCCTTGAAATTATATGGTGCATAGCAGCCACTGTTTAATAGTGGTTGAATAATGTCCCCCGTAATATCAACTATAAAATACTCCCAAACACACAGGTTTGGGACCCTTCATTTTTTCACCCTTCATTCCTTGACGGGAGATTTTCTAATAATTTAACCCATTAATGCCTAGCGTCCCTTTTTAGGGAAGGTCAAAAAAGAGTCTGAATTTCCCCAAAATGAACATTTTAACAAATAATAGTGTTCAATTAGTACTTTGGTATTGTTTTAATTTGTGATTAACAGATTGCAGCACATAACCATTGCAAAGTGTGTTCTGTAGCAGTTTTAATATGATCTTTATCAAAAATGACATCGTTCAGAATCTCAAGAAAAAAAGCGAAAAAAGTTTTCAAAGTTATTCTCAGCTTCCCAGTTTATGTTAATAGCTAATTTTATTTCTTCTTATAAAATGTCTTTTTAAATATTATATCGTAGGCAGAGAAAAATTTTAGTAAAAAAAGTATGTACCCTCTGGGGTCTATCGTAATTTTTAAGGGACGATTTTTCTTTTTTTAATAAAAAAAATATTTCCTATATGATATTTTTTATTATTTTTCCTGTTCATTAAACACTGTTTGTAACCAGTGTACAAAATATCTTTGAAACAAAAATGTCAGGCATTAATGGGTTAAGTAAAACAGTAAATTAAAAGACGAATGCTTTTAATTTTGTATGAAATACTAGCCTTTTTAATGGAGCACCCACAGTTTATAATCGTAATTTCTTTCTACACTGCAAAAAACAAAAATGTTGTGTTCACAGTATAATACTGCAAGCTGAGCTTCCAGTTTAAAACTGTAAAATGCACAGTAATAAAGTAAAAAATAGCATTTTTACAGTTTATTACTCTAAAATTAGCAATTTTTAGTTTTTTTCTGCAAAATAGCAATTTTAGTTTAATACTATAAAATTAGCTGTATTATGTGTAAAAACAACATTTTATTCTTTGCACTGTATCGGTTCTATAAAATGCACAGTAAAAAACTGAAAAATTAGCAATTTTACAGCTTTTACCACAAAATTAGCAGTATTATACTGACCGCTGAGATTTCAGTTTAGAACTGTAAAATGCACAGTATTAACGTGTAAAATTAGCAATTTTGCAATTTATTACTGTAAACTAAAAATTTTAGTTTATTAATTTAAGATAAGCAATTTACAGTTTATTACTGTAAAAATTACCAATTTTACAGTTCATTACTGTAAAATTAGCTGCATTACATTGTAAAAACGACATTTATTTTTTGCACTGCATCGGTTCTAAAAAAGCAAGAATTTTTCTTCCTCATAATCCGGTAAAATCGATAGTTCTTCAAACCCTTTCGGAAGTCTCCGTTCGACCTAAAGCGGGAGGTAAGTTCTCTCCCAAGGGTCCTTTGGTGGATAAGAATTTGCTCTTCGTGACTTGGCTGAGTGATACCTATTTACCATTACAAGCTACTCGCCATTTCCGATTAGGTGATGTACCGAACCGGAAAGGGGTCGGTGGAGGTCACAAAAGAGGCTGCCGATCTTTAACGGTTCAAGTTTATTTGCTTTTATTCGCAACTCCAGAGCTCGAATACGCCACCTAGTGATGGTTTATAACACTACCGATAAAGGTAAAAGATTACGTTCCACGTGACTGGCAATGGTGACATGTTTATGTACTGAAAAAAATAGATGTTGTTTTTACAGTATAATACAGCTAATTTTATAATAATTTTTCAGTAGTGAACGGTAAAATTACTAGTTAACTGGATTAATTTTAAACTGGAACTTCTGTTGCCAGTATTATACCGTTGATTTTACAGTGTAATACAGCTAATTTACCAGTAAAATTGCTGATTTTACAGTAATAAATTGTAAAATATCGAGTTTTATAGTTTATAACTCTAAAATAAGCAATTTTACAATTTATTATTGTAAAATGTCCAATTTTACAGTTCATTACTGTAAAATCAGCTGCATTATATTGTAAAAACAACATTTTATTTTTTGCCCCGTATCGGTTCAAAAAACAAACCTTTTCCTTCTTCATGATCCGGTAAAATCAATAGTTCTTCAAACCCTTTTCGAGTCTCCGTTCGACCTAAAGCGGGAGGTAAGTTTTCTCCCAAGGGCCCTATGGTGGATAAGAATATGCTCTTCGTGACTTAGCTGAGTGATACCTATTTACCATTACAAGCTACTCGCTCCCATTAAGTGATGTACCGAACCGGAATGGGTCGGCGGAAGTCACCAAAGAGGTTGCAGATCTTTAGCAGTTCAATATTTATTTGCCTTTATTCGCAACTCCAGAGCTCGGATTTGCCACCTAGTGATGATTTACAACATTACTGATACGGTAAAACATTACTGATAAGGTAAAACATAACTGATAAGGTTAAAATTACTGATAAGATAAAACATAATGATATGGTGAAACATTACTGATAAGATAAAACATAACTGATAAAGGGAAACATTACTAATATGATAAAACATAACTAATAAGGTAAAACATTACTGATAAGGTAAAACATTACTGACAAGATAAAACATTACTGATAGGGTAAAACATTACTGATAAGATAAAACATAACTAATAAGGTGAAACATTACTGATAAGATAAAACATAACTGATAAGGTGAAACATTACTAATAAGATAAAATATAACTGATAAGGTAAAACATTACTGATAAGATAAAACATTACTGATAAGATAAAACATTACTGATAAGATAAAACATAACTAATAAGGTAAAACATTACTAATAAGGTAAAACATTACTAATAAGGTAAAACATTGCTGATAAGGTAAAACATGATTGATAAGGTAAAACATTACTGATAAGATAAAACATTACTGATAAGGTAAAGCATTACTGATAAGGTAAAACATTGCGTTCCACGTGAGGGGCAGGGGGGAAAGGTTTATACACTGCAAAACATAGATGTTGTTTTTACAGTATAATATTGCTAACTGTATAGTAATTTTGCAGCAATAAACTGCAAAATTGCTAACTTCACAGTAGAAAACAGTGAAATTGCTAGTTTACAGTAATAAACTGAAAAATTGCTATTTTCACTGTTTATTAATATGCATTTTACAGTTTTAGACTGGAACCCCTGCATCCAATGTTATCCTGCTGGTTTTTACGGTGTAATACAGCTAAATTTTTGGTAATAAACTGTAAAATTGCGAATTTTACTGTAGTAAATTGCGAAATTGCTTGTTTACAATAATAAACCAAAATTGCTTTTTTACAGTAAGAAACTGTAAAATGGTGTTATTGTTTATTACCGTACATTTTACAGTTTTAAACTCGAACCTCTGCTGCCTGTATTACACTGTTGTTCTTACAGTAATAAACTAAAATTGCTAATTGTACAGCAATAAACTGTAAAATTGATAGTGTCAGTTTATTACAGTAAATTTTACAGTTTTAAACTGAAACCACTGCTACCAGCATTATAATGCTGTTTTTACAGTGTAATACAGCTAATTTTATAGTTATGAACTTCAAAAATTGATAGTTTTACATTATTAAACTGTAAAATTACTAAATTTACAGCTTATTACAGTGCATTTTACAGTTTTAAACTGAAACCTCTGCTGCCAGTCTTATACTGTTGTTTTTGACAGTATAATACAGATATTTTGATGGTAAAATTGCTAATTTTGCAGTAATAAACTAAAATTGCTAGTTTTACAATAATAAACTGTACAATAGCCAGTTTTACTTTTTAATACTGTGCTTTTACTGTTTTGAACTGAAACCTCTGCTGCCAGTATTATATTGTAAAAACAACAGTTGTTTTTAGCAGTATTGAATTCTATTATAAACTATTAATCATCCTTTTACTTCTAAACTCAGAGAAAAATAAACGGAATTTTTTAGAGATACCTGAAATCTGAAAAACATTTCCAAAAAAAATCATCTCTTTGTTGAAAAACCATTTTTTTTTTTCAGAAAAAGTACATTAAAATATTCAGTGGAACAATATTTTATAACCTACATTCTCTTTCCATTTCCTGGAATTCAATTTTATTCGGTGAGAATGTTATTATTTTTTTAATTCGATCTCAAACTCAGGAAAAAAACTTGAAAAAAGAAAATTAAAAAGTGCCTAACACACTTTTCAAAGCTAATTAAATCTTACGCAATTTTTTTTTTCCGCCAGGAGGTTTTACTTTTAAAAATATGTTCTTTTTTATCTCTCGTTCAACGATGACGTAAAAATATTAAATCCTCTTTATGAAATTCAGTCATTAGCGAAATCTTTACACACCATTTTACTGATTTTTCCCCTCCCTTTTATCCTGCTTAACTTTTTTTTAAATAAAATTGTCGCTTTACGTTTTTCCAATTTTCTGTCTTTTCTCAGAATTTCCAAAGCATTTGTGTCTTTCATTTTATAGTGCTTTGTTGGTTAATGGCGTTTAGCGATTTATTTTTTTTATAGTGAAGATGGGATTTATTATTGATATTATTATTTGAAATGTTGCAATAATCAATTGGATTGGACGTGAAAGAAAAATAATTTTTTTAGTATGAAAGCATGTCTATAATTTTACAAGTGCTGCTTATATTCAAGCATCATGATTTGACTATCACTATCAACAGTCTTTTCAATTAAATGAGTCACAAATAAGTCGTTCAAATTCATAACCACACTGTAAAAAATAGATATTTTTTACAGTATAATACAGCTAATTTTGCAGTAATAAACTGTGAAATTACGAATTTTATAGTGGTAGACAGTAAAAATTGTTAGTTTACAGCAGGCTTGGAGTCAATTACGAGAAAATGTAATCGATTACGATTACGATTACAAACATAAAAAATTGGAGATTACAATTACGATTACGATTACAGTCGTCTGTGAAATCGCTATTACGATTACAGCAACGATTAGATTACGTTAAAAAATGTAATCGATTACGATTATCATGTGCCGATTACGATTTCGATTACGCGATTACAGGTTGATAGGAATATATATATATATATATATATATATATATATATATATAGATTATTACGTAATATTCATTCACGACAACAGCGTTATAGATGAAAAATTATGATTTTTGATTATCTAATATAGAGATGAATGAAATGATCATTGCAACTAATATGTTCTCTTAACGTAAGGATTTATTGTTATTTAATTTAATTTAATTATTTATTTATTTTATTTTTTGAATTCTGACGTTGCTGCAGTAAAGGAGCAATAAATGAAATAAAAGCACATCCAAATTAATGTGAACCATTTGAAGTGCACTTAAATATAGCACAACTTTTATCCATATGTCGTATATAGGTGATTAGATACAGGTACATGCACTAGTGGATTAATTTCTGGACACTTTTTAATTTTTTTAAAGATTTCACCATTAAATATTGCATAATGAGTTATAAGATTTAGTTATTTTACTTAAATTATTTATTTATTACTTCTCTAATAAAGAAAATCAAACTACATTACATAAGCAGCTCTTGCCTTAAGCTTTTCAGCTGTAAAAAGAAGTTTCTTTAGGATTTGAAAAACAAATGATACATATTTTTTACATAACAACATTGATACAGATAAGTATGTGGTTTAATACTTTTAACTTCGCTTTTACACTAAAAAAGTAATGCAATACCCATATTTTATAGTACTACTTTAATAAGAATCGGTTTTTTTACTAAATGAAAATTTCATTACTGTTAAAAACTAATGACATAAACGCAAGAAGACGGTTCATTTCTAAAAATTTTGTCTGTAACAGAAAAAGAAAAATGTTTAGAACGAAGTGTTAATGCAACTTCAAAAAATGAAGTTTAGGCATGAAGCAAACTTTTACCAACACCAAAAAAACATACATATGGACGATTCTCTGTGAACTCGTAATTAGTTGTTTGGACCGATTATTTAAAAAATAATAAAGTGTAATAAAGTAATTATCACTCTTAATACAAGTAAAGCATTAATACTTTGTGGCACAATTGTATTTGGAGCGATAACAATTTCATTTTTTTTCTATAAATTATCTAAGCACCAAAAACACAGTCCCCTGGCTGTCCCAATCTATTAGTTGAACACTTAAAGGGTGGTATTTCAAAAAACCTATTACGGCTACATAAATTTGGCAATTAATATCTAAAATTAGAATAATGCAATTATATCTTTTTTATGAAATAAGGTCTAATTATGTATTTAATTACGTTAATATAGTATACCAAAACCTGTCCAGAGCTTTTTCAAACAGTCCCCTGCCACAAATTCAAAGCTGCAATAGAAAAAAACCGTTAATCCTGAAAATGTTTTTTGGCATGAAATTTAAAGTAATCAGTGTGAATTTGCGGAAATAGCTGAGAACAGTGTTGAAACGCCACGTTGTTTAGTTTCAGAGCCACATTTGTCATGAAAGTATGCATCTGGGTCGTTGCGAAAAGTCCTCTGTGAAGTAATTTTATTAATGTTAATTAGTTTAATTATGAAACATATTAATTATTATGTCCACAATTTGTACCTAAATTTACAAGTAGCTTCATAACTAATTATGTCTGAATTATTTTGCAGATATTACGCATCAAAGTGCAAATAAACAGTTCCCTGCCTAGTTATAAACTAGGCAGGGGACTTACCCCCTATCATGATTTATCAGAAAAACACTAACTTCAATTGGCCCTGTTTCGAACCAAAGTTATAGATTCATTTTCTGAGCAATATTATAATAATTATACGACCATTTCAAAAACACATGCCCGGACAGATGCTGTATGGAAAATGACGAGTTTGCAGAGAATCGCCTATATATTATATTTCTATGTATTATGCTCCAACTCCATTAATAGTTAAAATGTATACAATCAAACAATTCTTGAAATAATATGATTAGAAAATGGGTAGCAAGTTTTGATTTGATTTCTTGACATCAAGTTTCTTTTTTTTTTTTTTTGCTTGTATGATCATTTTATAACAATATTTTATGTCAGATTTTTTAAGATATACTGCTGTTATTGCTACTAGAAACATGAAACTAAAACAATAAACACAAGTACAAAAGTATATTAAAATTATTCTAAGCATAAAAAGATAATTAATATTTAAAAATAAATTATTGATTTCAACCATACACATAACCAAATATTTTAAAAATCTAGAAACACACAACTTTTTCTTCTTTATATACTTCTTAATTAAAAATAGTATCGGCATTAAAATACAAAGCATAAATTTAAGGTACCTGAATTGGAAAAAAAAAGCACCGAAAGGTATATAACAGTGAACAGAATCGCAACCGTTATAACGATGGTTACGACAGAATCCCAACAGAATCCAGTCGAACTGAAAGCATGTGTTATTATTTTGACACCACTGTTCTATTCCGAGGTGGCCAGGGCCATAGTTCTCTAGCCCTGGAGGCAACGACGACTTCGCTTGTTGCTGTCACTGACAGCTGATGAAAGGGAAAATTGATGACTCATCCTAAAAATTAAGGGGAGACGTTTTTGTGATAGGCGCCTGAAGGTTCTCAGTTTTATTACCCTCATTTACAAACAGCCCGTAACAATCACTGAACAGCTCTCAAGTCTTTCGGAAGCTTGTATTGAACTCTTATCTCTTCACAGCATTGTAGAAACGTAACTTAGAAGCTTTTTAACTTTCAGCAAGTCGGGATTACACGATTACAAGGTTAAATTACGATTATTCAAACTTAGATTACAATTACGATTACGCAAGAAATACTTGATTAAAATTACGATTACACGATTACGAGTGCTCCATTTTCAGATTATGATTTTGATTATGATTACAAAAAAATGTAATCGATTACGCAGATTATGATTACGTAATCGACGATTACTCCAAGCCTGGTTTACAGTAATAAACGGTAAAATTGCTAGTTTCAGTTTCTTACTGTGCATTTTGCAGTTTTAAACTGGATCTTTTGCTGCCAGTGTTATACTGCTAGTTTTACAGTATAACACAGCCAATTTTACAGTAATTTTGCAGTAATAAAGTGTAAAATTGCTAGTTTTACAGTAATAAATTGTAAAATAGCTAATTTTACAGTTTAGTACTGTGCTTTTGCAGTTTTAAACTAGAGCCTTTGCTGCCACTATTATACTGTAATAACAACAGTTTTTTTTAAAGTGTAGAATAGCTATTTTGCCACAAAAAAGTATCTAATGAGCGGAATATTCCATCATCCGATATCAAAATAATACATTCCAACAGTTTGATGACTGTTGACAATGTATTTAAGCCGGATATAATTTTAACCGGTATTCTAATAAGCGATATCGACTGTAATGAAAAAATACACTATTCAAATTTGTGCATGGAATATTTAAGATTTTATAATGCAGCTTTTTATTTAAATCACCAATGAAATACTTTTTATTCCGTGTAAAAACACATCAAATGCAGACCGCCAAATTTGAATTTTCTGCTGATGCTATTGGATGAAGGAAACTTCTTACTTTCCCTGTACCTTCACTTCACTTCACACTCTCCAGGGTCCCCCGTACCTACCACAACATCGTGGTTTAACCGGGATAGGGCCCTGAAGAGCGCTCTATTCTTAATTTTGAACCAGAACCTAGGGTCGAGCAAACCTTAGGTTCTAGCACCCCCAGAGGTATCGTTTCACTTAGAGGATTTTGTGACCACGACATTTTTAACGCCTCCCAGCCACCATTAATCAAGGCGGTGGATCTTTGATCGGCTGGGATCGAACCCGGGTCCCTCCGGACACGAGTCCGACTCCTTACCGATCGGGCCACCACGGCCCACTTTCCCTGTACCACTTTCCCTGTACCATCGTCCTTCTTACGGTCACCTATAATCAGTGGTGTATAGTAAAATAAAAATTTGTTTTAAAAAAAAGTATTTCTTGACTCAAGGAATCAAATATTGTTTTGAAATTTTTCAAGTTGTAATTTCTTTTGCTTAAATTCAATGTAAGCGCAATATACTTTTTCCATCGAATACTAGATTAAACTTATAATTATTTAAAAAGTATTGGCACTGCTCTATTTAAATTTAATCGGCAATTTTAAGAAAGAAATAAGTCCTACAATTGAAATTTTGAAAAATGGGAGAAAATACCTTTCAAGTTTTGGACATTTCATTCAGTATGATCCAAATTTTTACAGGAATTTGAGTTAAGTGTATTGTAGTAAATTGTGAAAGCAATTTGCATCTATCTAGCTTTTGAATATATATGAAAACAACTGTTGGTTGTATTTACTTTGGCCTTTATTTTAGTATTTATTCCCTTCTTGAACTTGCCGATTAAATTCATGAATAGAATATTTAAGATTTTATAATACAGCTTTTTATTTAAATCACCAATGAATTGCTTTTTATTCCGTGTAAAAACACATCCAATGTAGACCTCCAAATCTGAGTTTTCTGCCTCCACCATTGGAAGAGGGAAATTTCTTAAATCCCCCGAATAGGGCTTCTGGCAAAATTTCCTGTTCCCGACAGTGCGTCGCCCATTTCCGGGGACTAGTATCTTCCACAGAAAATGGGAGATAAAACTTCCCTAATTCGGTTCTAAAACCATTTATGAGGGCTTTCACCCGTGTAATTTTGTTTGCCCAGCCACAAATCTTGTTTCATATGCCATAAACCATTGCATCTTTCGTTGACACATAAATCTACTCTTGTCGTCCTCAAGTACAGCCGAGCACATGGCTCATGCCCAATTTTCCAAAACCAGGCCTTGCGCCATGTTTGGTCTTGTGGTTGGTTGAGAACTATTCGAAAATCTGTTCTCCAGCCGTTTATAATGCTTACTTCTTATAGAAAAAACATTGTGTTTGAATTGATTTTAGAACAAATAAATGCTTCAACATGTGTATAAAATTTTCTTCATGTATCAAAAAATTATGAAAAAAGGGAAGCTTGTTACTTCAAAAACATGTGCGACCTTAAAAAAGCTTAATTCATAAAAACAAAAATTATTTTTGAATAAATTTTACAAGTGTTAAATGCTTCACGTGTATAGAAAATGTTTTTCACGCATCAAAGAATAATGAAGAGCTTGTTACTTCAAAATGCATGTGACCTTAAAATAAATTAATACCCTTTGTGGAACCAAGTAGCAATAGTTACAAACGTAAATCAAGCATAAATTTGCACATCGATTGCAGACACATGTTTTGGAGTTTTAAGAAACCACTTTTTCAATGAAAAGAAGTGATGAAAAGTCATCCGAGAAAAGGAGAACTCTTTCCTTGGAAGATTTTCATCCTAAACCTCAATTCTTAATGTTGACACAATGGATGCATCAAGCCTCAAAAAACGTGTCTGCAATCGATTTACTAATTTTTGCTTAATTTACACAATTTTTACTTAACATACAACTTTTGGGATATTTTAAATGTCATCCATTAGCAACTTCAATGTAAAGTTTTAGTTCACTCAAACATACGGACACGTGTGTTTCGGGACACAGCGTTATTTTAATAACGATTGGCTGTTTCATTTTTTTAGGCTGTAAATACAATTTAACTTGTAATACGGCAGGTATTTATGCATGAGCTGTATGCATGATTGTCCTGCATGTAGCACACCAAATGCTACATTCAGGACAAGTAGTATACTATTGCATGGTATTATTATGCATACTATTAAGTAAAACTTCACAACGCGTAATTAAATTTAATATTACGTATTGTACAGTTCCACGCATGGTGAAACTAAATGCTCTTTTACAAAGCTTTTTTTCTTTGCTTAAATTTTTCTATTTATTTACTTTCTTAATTCAGCACTATACTTCGCAGCAACTTAACTTGTCAGTGACGTCACTACGGGCGGATGACGTCAGCGTGACGTTTGCGTGACGTTAGCCTACGAAAAACGAGCTAGATAAAACGTCACAGCCTACTTGGCGAATAAGAGGAGATAGCTGACTGCTTGTGAGCTCTTATTGGCTCCGCCTGTAGTGACGTCACTGCCAAGTTAAGTTGCTGCGAAGTATATATAAATAAGAACTATGATATACAATCCAACTACGCCTAGAAAAGTACATCAATAAAATGTATAATAAAATATACATTAAATTAACATTATTTATTCGGGTTGAGTGAAATTAAAAAAATATATATTCAGGTTGGTTATTATTTCCACATTCGGGGGTGAAATAAAAATGATATTTCAGAAAATATTTTATATTCTTCAAGTAATAAGCTTAAAGTATACTATAAAGTTTCTCAGCAATGTTTAATCCTTAAGTTAGAAAGAAAATAAATTATGTTTCAAGCCGTAGCTCATGAAGACATTGAAAATTACTTTTAAATCCTTTGAAAAGAATCATTTTATAAACTTTTGGAACAAAAGCAGAAAAACAAACTATGATAATCTTCGGGTTTGTAAACACTTGAGTCTTAAAATTTTATAGATTGCTATTGTTTGACGGTGGATTAAAGGAGTTTTTCTCATTACAAACAAATCTTAGAATCATGACGATGTCTCAACAAAAGAAATCATTTTTGAAATTCTGAAACTTTCATCGTCAGGAGGAATGTCAACGTTGGTTATGGGTCTTCTCACAAGTAACACATGAACTTGTTTTAACAACAGTGCTTGTTTTAATTTCTTCTTTTTCTCTTATTAATCCAAGCCATAAACTCTAAAGTGTTACAAACGTAATAGTTAATTACAATTTTAAAAAGTTATGCTCAAGTCTCTATAAATCTTCATCTGTTTTAACTAAGCAGAGTCGAGAAAAATGCTCCAAGTAAACTTTTCGTCGAATTGATAAACAAAATGATGAAATGAACGTGTAACTAGGGGTCGCTGCATGCCAATCGACGATCATTCGTGTACTCTAATAGTGACTAGTTCACGATACATGACTTCACAACCCCATCCTATCGGTTAGACTTCCCACAGTGCTACCACTTCGGACGATCCTGGAATGCAGTGTGTTCATTGTTCAATTCCAAAAGAAAATCCTCTACTGTTACCAAACATGGCGTTCGTAAAGTTCGTTCAGTATTTTTGGTATCTCTACTGTCTACACTCTAGTTTCTTATCCCAAACCCTTCACTGCCTTCTCTGCTACCGCACTTCCATCAGCTTCCGACTTTTACTTGTTGCTCCAGTTATGAAACTTCCTGGCTTGCTATGCTTCATACTAAAACATAATAAACAAATTTATAACATTCGTATTAACTTGTGTTAGTCAGGTTGTATGGACTAGTTTACAAATCTATGTGAGAGAGTAAAAAATTGTAGGTAAAAATTCGATTTTGTAGAAATATTAGAAATAATACAAAATATGGTATTTGCACTTCTGATCCTAATTGACAAAAGTCGTAAAGCTGTCAGACGTAAAAGTCTGAAAATTTTGTAGATAAGTATTTCAATCCAATAGAATTGTTTTTGTAAACTTTCAAAATCTGATGGTTTTAAGAGTAATTACTTTTTTATTGCTTTTTGTCATTCATTTTTATTTTTACCCTGTTACATAATTTTAATCTCTAGTTCTCGTTTTATATTTGATAAGCTTAATATCTAACGCTAGTAATGATTACTTGCATTAAAAGGAAATAAATAAATACATTTGTGCTTGAAAAATAAGAGAAACAAAAATGGGAAAAAAATCGTATACACGCGTTTTAGCATTACAAGGATATCTTTTTTCGTTGTAATTAGCTTGAGCTTATGGATGAAGAAACATCTAATTTTGTTTGATTAACAAAGGAGATCCAACAAAACTTTTGTCGAATGCCTTTTTATATATAATCTCACTATTTTGCACTGAAAAAGACATTCCTTGCAATGCCGAAACACGTCTTTGCAGTTTTCCTGCTCGTTCATTCTTTTTATGTTGTTTTATTTTCGTTTAAACTTGCATTAATGTTCATTATCCCATTATAATTCTATTTAAACTCGATCAGAAATAAACTTAACATGGCGACATTTTTGGCGACAGTTTTTGAATAGCTGCTAAAAATAAGAAATAAAATCTTCATATAGTTTACTTGCGTCGGAGATATTTGCTAGATTCCCATAATACCCTATGTTAATTTCAATTTGTCTCTTGAAAATCATTGCATTTTTTTTCTCAATCAGTCCACGGCCTAATTAGAACATCAGTAGTAATTCTAAACTAAATTTTCTTACTGCCAGTTTTGATAATAATGAATAGGGTTTTTAATGTTGACTTAAGAAATAATTACACTGAATTTACATTAATATTACCTTTTACTTTAACACTTTTAAGATAAAGTCAAAAATACAAGACAACGTGTCCAAAAGTACAAATAAAATATTTAAAAAGAGTTTGAAAACTCTCGCAAATAGCTATTTCGATGCTATTACAAATGAAGCCCCATCATCAGTGCGAAAAAAAGGATGGCTCAATTGACCACAGTCAAGTGAACCAGGAATGCGAGAAACGCGAAGGAAAATAAACAGAACAGAAAGAATAGGTCCGCAGAAACTGTTACAGCTGTATTTTATTTGTACTTTTGGACACGTTGTCTTGTATTTTTAACTTCATTAATTGTACAAAGTTTTCGACTGCTTTTCTTACAAACTTTTAAGATGTTTACATCCATTCTTTAAGACCTAGTTATTCTCTCATTGGTAGCACATAATCAGCATTGCTCTCTTTTTTAGTACCTCTTTTATCCGAACATTCCACTTTACTTAAAGAGATCTGGTCACATTCACATCGGCTAATCGAGGTTCTTGTGTATCTTTGAAATAGGGATGCGACATCGATGTCAAAATATTAATGTTTGAAATGATCGATGTTTGGAATTAAAACATCAATGGTATTGATACATCGTTAAAAAACGTCGATGTTACAAAGCATCGATTCGTTTTCAAACATATTACGTATATATTTAAATATATAAGTAATCTCTCGTTATGTCGTTCAATCGGATATATCGAGTTTTTCCTTGCCTTCTGAAAAAAAACTTCGACTGGATGCGATAGAATGGAAGTATAAAAATTTTTTTCCAGGGAGATAGAGACTGAAATTACTGATAAAAATTGAAACTTTTTTTAACCATAAATTTTTAGCTCTTTTTATTTTATTTTATTTTTAATATTTATTTATTTAGTTTTAATGAAATAAAACAGATCTACCACGGAAAAAACATCGAAAGAAAAACGACGACGTTCGAAAAACAACGATCGTAAAAATTCGATTGTAACCACATATTTTTTTTCTAATAGGAAGGGTACAGCAACTGCTGATTAACGATGTAAATGCTTTAATAAGAAAAAATATCCCATATTTTTACCAAACTTTTTTGCTAAAGAATAAAACGTCGACATTGAAAAAACATAGAACTCAATGCATCGATATTAGAAAAACATAAATTATAAAATATCGGTGGAAGAAACATCGATGCTTCCAAAACATCGACATCGATCTCACGCATCTACTTTGAAAGATTTTCACAATCAAACCAGTAACACTTTATTATCTGAGGCGCTTGTATTAACCGAATTTAACCGTACTCCTAGATAATTTCTAAAAGTTTCCTAAAACAACCAATACCGTGACCATGAATCACTCTTAAACCCCATATTTGAGCATATCTGCTTGTCTCTAAGTTGTTCTCCGATTCCGGAAGCAAAGTCCTATCCTTCCCATTTCTTGACAAGGAATAAATTCTTGTGCTTAGCCCCTAGTTTGCCAACGATCCGGATGACGAAGTTGGCGTTTTCGAATGCTTGCATTGACAGGTTGAAGGATTTGCGGATAGGACAAATGATTCTATCCGCTTTCCACTGCGAGGAGGGAATTACTGGGCAATCGCTATTCATCTGTTTGGCGCATAGACACAAACTGAGTACACGGTAAAAAGTAGGTTTTGTTTATACAGAAAATACAGCTAATTGTATAGTAATTTTACAGTACTAAACTGTAAAAAAAAATGCTAATTTTACAGTAGTAAACTGTAAAATTGTTAGTTTACAGTAATAAACTGCAAAATGTTTCACTTTATTGCGGTGCATTTTGCAGTTTTAAACTTTAATCTCTGTTGTCAGTATTATACTGAATATTAGGATGCAGTATTAAACTGTAAAATTGCTTGTTTACAATAATAAATTAAAATTGCTAGTTTACGGTAATGAACTGTAAAATTGCTAGTTTTATATTTTATTTATGAGCATATACTGTTTTAAACTGGGACATCTGCTGCCAGTATTACACTGTTGTTTTTACAGTAATAAACTAAAATCGCTAGTTTTACAATTTATTACAGTGTATTTTAGTTTTAAACTGGAACCTCTGCTGCTAGCATTATAATGCTGTTTTCACAGTATAATACAGCTAATTTTATGGTAATAATCTGTAAATTGGCTAATTTCATAGTAATAAACTGAAAAATAGCTAATTTTACAGTTTATTAGTTGACCCATTTGTATTAACCGAGTTTACTCTCTATTCCTAAAGAATTTCCAAAAGTTTCCTAAAACAACCAATGACGTGACCATGAATCACTCTTAAACCCCATGTTTGCGCATATCTGCTTTTCTCCAAGTTGTTCTCCGATTCCGGAAGCGAAGTCCTATCCTTCCCATTTCTTGACAAGGAATAAATTCTCGTGCTCAACCCCTAGTTTGCCAGCGATCCGGATGACGAAGTTGGCGTTTCCGGATGCTTGCATTGACAGGGTGAAGGATTTGCGGATAGGACAAATGATTCTATCCGCTTTTCCCAGCGAGGGGGGAATTACTGGGCATTCACGATTCATTGGTTTGGCGCAGAGACAGAGCTGTACGAATGCTAAAAAAACAATGGTTTCACTTTTTTGACTGGGTGTTTGTCTGTTTTGGCAGAAATAATGGTGAAGCAATTAAAAATCATTTGAAAAACAGTTATTTCGAGCAATTGATTAATACTATTTTTTATGACGAAGCTGAAGCTGAAAACAAATAAATAAACTACTTCTGAAATAAACATTTTTTTTCAATATACTTGATTATCAATTAAATCATTTTTCTTATCATTGCAGTGAGTGGTATAACTGTTATTTAAATGTAAAAGGGGGTTGTCATTTTCTAAATTTAGAATGGTAAGTTTTTTTCTTGAAGAGCATTTTATACACAAGTCAAAAAAAAAAAAATGTGCATTAATTCAACAAAAAATTTCCAAAACATTTCAAAATTCTTTTTAACTTACAAGTACGGTTTTGTGGGCTGCAATGACAACTGAGCTAAAATGCATCCCCAAACTGGCCTTCTTGGTCTGCCTTTTGCAATAGAAAAGGACTCTTTTGTTTATTTTCGTAAAAATTTAGGAAATGTTACCATATCAGTTACCAATTTTTCGGTGATCCAGTCACTGTTGGAAAAATTCCGAGAAGTCTTCTTTTGGAATGCAGTTTAGCTCAGTTGTTGCATCCTACAGCTATACATATATATATATATTTTTAAAAAATTGCAACTGAGCTAAAATGCATCCCCAAACAGGCCTTCTTGGTTTATCTTTTGCAATAGAAAAGGACACTTTTGTTGATTTTCGTAAAACCGTAAGAAATGTTACTATATAATTTATCAATTATTCGGTGATCCAGTCACTGTTGGAAAAATTCCGAGAAGTCTTCTTTTGGAATGCAGTTTAGCTCAGTTGTTGTTGCATCCCACAATTATACATATATATTTTTTAAAAAATTACAGCTGAGCTAAAATGCATCCCCAAACCGGCCTTATTGGTTTGTCTTTTGCAATAGAAAAGGACACTTTTGTTGATTTTCGTAAAACTTTAGGAAATTATATTATATCAGTTACCAATTTTTCGGTGTTCCAGTCACTGTTGGAAAAATTTCGAGAAGTCTTCTTTTGGAATGCAGTTTAGCTCAGTTGTTGTTGCATCCCACAGTTATACATATATTTTTTTTTTAAATTGTAACTGAGCTAAAATGCATCCCCAAACTCGCCTTCTTGGTCTGTCTTTTGCAATAAAAAAGGACTTTTGTTGATTTTCGTAAAACTTTAGGAAAGGATACTATATCAGTTACCAATTTTTCGGTGTTCCAGTCATTGTTGGAAACATTCTGAGAAGTCTTCTTTTGGAATGCAGTTTAGCTCAGTTGTCGTTGCAGCCCACAGTTATACATATATATATTTTTAATTGCAAGGTTTTAGAAATATATTGTTGAATTTATACGTGTATTTTTTACTTCGTTTCGTAAACTTATTTCTTACGAAAAAAACAACTGAGGATTTTAAATTAAAAAAATTGATCTGCCTCTCCCTTCTAATGCAGATTCTAAGTATGTATTAGTAATTAGTATTTCAAAAAAATATGATTTACAGAAGACGTATTAGGCAAGCTAAAAAAAATACTTTGAAGCTAATTAATATGGAACATATCAACTTTTTTCTATGAAATCATATTTATTGACAGTTCCTCAGTGTTTTGAAGTTATTTTTATGTTGGTTTTGTCAAAAATGATTGAACTTTACTTAATTTTTATATTCATTGACGGCATATGCTAATATTTAATACTTTTAATGCATTTTGTGTGTCATCTGACAAATATATTGTTATGAAATTTTACTAAGCATCTTTTACGTATTCTGACTACATATTATTTAACTTTTTCCTACTCATGCATTAAACAACACTAATTACAGTTTTTTTCTTTACTAAATTTGTATTTATTGATAGTATAAAAAATACAGTTTCTGAACAAAATTCATCAGAAATTTTAGATCTCTAATTGTTGCTATAAATATAATGGTAGCTAATACGAAAGCTTTAATTCCTGTTTGTTTTTTTTTTTTTTTTTTCTAAACTGATTTCAGCTTAAAAATGAAATCAACGTATTTTTATTGGTTAACAATTTGCTATCTAAACCTGACCTCCTTTTACAAATGTTTTTTTTTTCTCTTTTTATCGAACTATTTGTCCAATTTAAGTTTAAAAATTGCAATGTTTCATTGTGATTCCAACATTTTGACGACTTGAAATTTTCCTTAACATTCTTTCCACGTGGTTCGAACGTGCCTGTATGATGGTCATCCTGTTGAACTGTGTAACCCTCGGAATGTATAGACCCTGTGCCGACGAAGTCTGTGATTCCAACCGCTGTAAGATACTACAGCACTTCGATGACGTCATTTTTGCTTTCTTTGCTGTAGAGATGCTCATTAAAATCACAGCCATGGGAGCTTTTGGGAAGAACGCCTACCTTGCAGAGACTTGGAACAGGCTCGATTTTTTCATCGTATTTGCAGGGTAAGAAATGACATTTTTCATTTATATTTAATACATATTAAAAATGAGGAAGGTTAATTAACTTGCTTGCCATTGAGATTATTTACATTTTTTTAATAAGATATAAATATTCTTAATAGCACAGAGACTAAAATGGGACTGCCATGACACGCCCTAAAGATTATTAGTTGTTAGCCAAGAAATTAGCCAAATTTCAAAAGTCTGAGCCAATTTTCGATTCGAACGAATAATTAATATTCGAAGAATTTTAATTAGTTGTTTTCGTAATGCAATGCATATTTATTTTTCCTCAGTGGAAATTTCTGACAACTTTCCGTTTTCCAATACTTTAGCCGAATCAGATTTATTTTTACCGAATTTTCGGTTTCATCACATTTTGCGAGGTGGTGAATGTTTAATGCGGTCCCTGGACTCCTATGTGAAAGTCACGTGACGATCATATAAGGGTCTCGCCAAATGAGGGTCACAAGACCTCACTGTAAAGTCATAAACTCGGTTAAAACCTCTAACTAACGCCGTCGCCACTTCATAAAGTGACGTTGCAAGAACTTCTTCATAATAATAACCCATTAATGCCTAGCATCCTTTTTTAGGACGGTCCAAAAAAGGGTCTGAATTTCCCCAAAATAAACATTTCAACCAAATAATAGTGTTCAATTAGTACCTTGGTATTGTTTTAATTCGTTATTAAAAGAAAGCGGCACATAACCATTGTAAAGTGTGTTCTGTTGCAATTTTAATATGATTTTTATCAAAAATGACATCGTTCATAATCTCAAGAAAAGAAGCTAAGTTTTCAAAGTTATTCCCAGCTTCTCAGTTTATGTTAATTGCAGATTTTACTTCTTCTTACAAAATTTCTTTTTAAACATTATATCGTAGGCAGAAAGAAATTTTAGTAAGAAACGTATGTACCCTCTGGGGTCTATCGTAACTTTTGAGGGACGATTTTTCTTTCCTTTAAAACAATTATTTTTTACATAATTTTTTTTATTATTTTTCCTCTCCATTAAACACTGTTTGTAACCAGTGTACAAAACATCTTTGGGAAAAAAATGTCAGGCATTAATGGGTTAAAAAATTGCATTTTGTATAGGTTTTTAGTTGCACTAAAACATTCCGAATAGCACAGTGACTAAAATAAGTCTCTTATTGGACAGTCGAGTGGTCGTCACATAAGTGTCTCTCTGAATTAGAGTCCCAAGCCGTCACTCAAAAGTAATCAATAGTTCAGTTTCAAGTGTATTAATATTAATTGATATAATTAGAATAGTTAATAATTCTAATATAGCAGTCTTCCATTTTTAAAGTTCAAGCAGTCTTGGACCTACGCCCCGACTCCTTAACAAAGTTCTAGCTACGTGTCTGCCTGTGATCATTGTATCTTGAAGTGACGTCCTATACTAAAATGCAACGTTTCTTGACAAAAACATCGTGACTTCAGCGTGACGTTAGCCTATGAAAAACGAGCTAGATAAAACGTCACAGCCTACTTCTCGAATAAGAGGAGATAGCTGACTGCTTGTGAGCTTTTATTGGCTCCGCCCGTAGTGACGTCAGTGCCAAGTTAAGTTGCATTCTAGTATAGTAGGTATATGTTATGATATCAAGATGTTTCCAGTACAGTCATTTAAGGGGAATCTGTTGGGTTAACTTTGTGTCACTTTGCACGATGAATAACTGCTGAAAATTTTTTTTAACCTTGTTCTTTTGCCTCAGATTATGTGCAACGCAATTATGCGTATTGCATTTGAAAGCATCAGTAAGTGTATGTTTTCCCCTTTTGGAACACTTTGAAATTTATTTAACATTGAGTCAGCATCTTTTCTCATAGCGTACCCTACATTCACATCATTTACATTACGGTTACAGTATGACAACATCTTATAACGAGAATGGATAAAACAATCAGGCTTACATTTTCAAAAGTATATGTGATCAAATGACAATTTCATATGATGTGTAAAAGGGAATATTCAAATAGAAATTTTTGCAGTTATGGAGCTCAAAAGTGAATTTATATGAAAAAAATTACCTTTATGAAAGCTGTCGACTATGTCCAAATAGCAAGGAAAAAATGTGTGAGACTTGATTAAAATTTTTTAAACGGTTCAGAAACCGACGTACTCTGGCTAAACGGGTTCATTCTAAAAGTTCTAAACATTCTGTTACTAAAAGATTCTATTCTTTAAAAAAGAATTAAACGTATGAATGAATAATTAGCTATGAATTAATGTAAACTGCTGCCATTTATTTATAGGAAATTTCAGAAACACTTTTTTAAATGAAGAAGGCTTATTCTTTTTTCGAGGAGATAAAGTCTTACATTACAAATTTCCGCTGTATTTTTGCCGCTTAATAGACCCCGTAAATCATTCCAAGCACATAAAATACTCATAAAAACTCAATTCTCCTGCCTATATTTCTAAAGAAACAGATCTTTTGGTCTCCATTCTAAAGTAAAAAATGTCCTCCTTAACTGTCAATACGTGAGACTTTTCCCAGTGTGAAATACAGAGCAATATCTCACTGTTAATGAGGTAATAAATTTACCGACCAAACTTTCTACTTTTTCAACCAAAAAGTCAAAATGGAAGTAATTTTCTTGTTTTTTTTTCCTCTCCTTCTCTAGGTCTTTGGAATATTGCCTGGATGTTGGCAACATCAATCTTTCAGCCATCCGGACAGTTAGAGTTCTTCGACCATTGAGGGCGATCAACAGGATACCAAGTAAGTGCAATTAATTCCTGACTTTATGGAGCAATATTGACTTTATATTTGATTCATAGGCTTCTTTTATAAAAGGGATAATGATATATTCAATGCCTTAGTTTTCTGGCTAAGCCGTTATTTTTTTTAATATCTATCCTTTTTATAAGAGGATGAACATATGTCTTAATTAAAATTCGATTTGTTTGACGTTTCGAAGATTCATTTCATTCTCTTTGAAGCGAGTAAGAAACAGGGAAAAAAATTATCTCTGGAAAAAATATATATTAGTATTAATCTAAAGAACAATTTATTATTTTAAGTGAAGTAGTTTTAAAATTCCAGTTTTACCGACTGTAACTGGGTAATAAGATATTAGTGTTTTTTATTATCATTTAAATGAAAATCTATTGTAATTAAATAACTTCTAAACTCACTCAAACTGTCAGAAATGAGGCAACTTCATCGTTTTACATTTATACCGTCATCTTGAATTAATAAGCATCTAGAAAAATTAATGCTGGATATTTATTTTAACAGTTTCAGTTGCCATGACTTGAAAGAATATTTTTATTATGAATTTGCCACAATCATTTGCAACTAAACATCTTTAAACCAAAAGAACGCATTCTTCAAATTCCGGAAAAATTGAAATTAAACCAATGTTCTAAGCTACAAATGTAATTATTTTTTTCTCTCAAACAATGTCCAAAGTATATGTAATGCGTGTCTAATCAATTTTCTTCTCTTATTTTCTGTTACCATTTTAGTTTTTTCTTGCTAAATTTCAATCGTATTTAATTATCTGAAATGTTGGTTAAATCCATTTTTCCCTTCAACATCTTAATATGTTTATAGCAGTATCCTAATATCTAATTCATTTTCATCTAAAATTTGCCTCTCGGTATCAATAATTATGTTGATTTGTAATATAAATTGTAGAATTAAACATAAAATAGACACTAGCTAAAAGCCGATGTAAAGTTAGATGAAGTAAATAATATTTCTGAAATGTTTAGTGCTTTTAAACGGTGAAGAATGCTTAGACGATGGGGTATTAAATTATGATCTATCCCCGTAAACTTTCAATATTTTCTCCAAAGCAGCATAAGTTTAGAAGTAAAGCGTGTAGTGTTAAGTACAATACTATCTTTAGGCAATGTTGCTTTGGTGATTAAAATTTATGAAACTTCAAGTATATTTTGGGAAAATTACTTTTCGTTTACATTTTATTGCTGAATAGTTTAGTTCTTAAAGGCTTCATTTTTCTTTCACTTGATTTAGATAATCATTTGAATCAACATTTTTCAATTTATAATGTTATACAGTCGACGCTCGATATAACGACCGTCTCCTACAGAAAACGGTCTTTATAACGAGTGGTCGTAATAAGAGGTAGAACATAGAGTATTTTGGGATACAGTTGGGGGTTTTCTCACCGGTCGTTATATTAGGATGGTCCTAATAACGAGTGGTCGCTATAACGAGCGTCGACTGTATTATTATTGTTAATGAAGCGTTAAAATTAATTTAAAGTAAAATAAAAGTAAATTTAAAGAACTAACTGAATCATACTTATTAACCTTCAAAGCCAAAAAAGGTTTGGTACAGTGTATTGTTTCAATTTCAGTATTTTTTTTAGGTATTATAGAAAAAAAAATATTGCAGGAAAATATAAATACCTACGAAATGCAATCGAGTTTCCGACGTAGCGACCGACATTTTCAAAAAGATACATATTCACTTCAAATATTTAACAGTATTCCTTACATGTCTGCTAAAATGCATTTTATCAGACGATCTATCCAAAATAGGGATTGTCGTCGCTCTTCAAATAAGGGGCAAAATAAATTTTTTATTTGCTTCAAAGCAGAATCACGAAGGTTTCGCTGAATAAATTTTCAGCCATGGTTATTTTCTATTGGTGCAATATGAACGATTTTGCTCGCTGCTGCTTTCGTAGAATATATTATAGAAAAAAATTTGGTCTGGGTTATGAAATTTTCCAATGGCAGGAGGTTCCTTGGGGATTTTGAGCTTTTTGAATATGGAGATTTGTCCAACTTTCTAAATAGATTTTACGTGTCTTTTTATTGTTTTAATTATTTATTTATTTATTTGCTGTACGATGGAGCCAATAAGTAATCGAGGAAAAATAAGCAATATATTGGAGAAAACGTCGAAACAAGGTGCAAAATTTCAATTTTTTTTTTTGGAAAACATGTATATTTTAATTAAGTCGTTGATTTCAAAAAATTGTCAACAGACAAATTAGTCGTTTCGAAAAAAAAAAGATTAGTAACTTACTACTTTTTATTCAGATGTTTTTTTAATTTTTGGGGCTAAAGTAGACCTTGTTTGCATACTTTATCGACAAAAAAGTATTTTCCTACTTCAGTGCAAAAAAAAAAAAAAAAAAAAAAAATTAAGCTTTTGTAGTTGACTGTTTTTTGCAATAAAATAGTCGTTCAAGCCTATTTTTATCTCTCAATGTTCGCAAATTTTGTAATAAAAATGAGAATGTTATGTTAATACATTACTCTTTTATTTAGCACTACATAATTACTTTATTATCTACAATATATTTTTGTAAATATTTTTGTTCCTGGAGAGATATCTACTCATTTTCTTGAACTATTTCTACTATGCTTTCTATATCAATTGTCGTTCAATTCAAAATGTTGGTATAGAAATCTTCATTGCCAACTAGATAATGTTTGAGATTTTTAAATCCCGAATTTTCTTTACATTAATAGATCCCCAAAATAATAACGACAAAGAAAAAAGTCGAACCAAAGCATAAATCAAAACAAAATATGTTGAGCTAAAAACTGTAAGGAAATATCATGAGAAAAAAATTCTTTTTCTCAACTTTCGTAAATGATATGCTCTTTTAGTATGAAATTCTGGAGGATTTCGTTTTTAGCCTACTTTCCCGTTAAAAATAAAAGAAAGACGAAAAAAGTATTAAAAGTAGCTTAATGCATCGAAAAAATATCGCCAAGTCCAAAAAATATCGCCAAGTTAAAAAAATAAAGAGGTAAAATGAATATCGAAAAATTAAAAATTTGAAAGTAGGGTATTGAGATGGGGAATTTGTGTGTCGGTCGGTCTGTCGGTCGGTCGGTCGGTCTGTCTGTCCCCCCCTAATAACTTTTGAATGAACATTCCGATTTGGACAAACTTTTTTTTGTTGGAAAGATCTCGGCGAGTACAGCTCATTCCCATATTTGATTTTTTGATTTGAATAATTTTTGGTTCAACTTTGAGCCGTTCAAATAACCGGTCCCGCGATACTAACTTTTTAATGAACAGTCCGATTTGAACAAACTTTTTTTTGTTGGAAAGAACTTTTCAAGGATACTTCATTCCCGTATTTACATTTCCGATTTGAACAATTTTTCATTCAACATTGAACCGCTCAAGCAAGCTGTCACCCCTAATAACTTTTGAGTAAACAGTCCGAAAAAAAATGACTGACTGTGCAGACGATTTTTTGTTTATTTATTCATTTGTTTTATTGAATTTATTATTATTATTATTATTATTTTTGGCAGACGATTTTTTTTTGTAACAAAAATGTTTCATTCACTAGGGCATTTTATTCTTTATTTATATTTAACAACTGGCAACGGATTAAAAGTGAAATTCGAGACATTTTATCAACGGACGAGTTTTTTTTCTTTTTTTTTTCTTTTTTTTTTCTTTCTTTGATAAAATGTGTTTTGATGTACTTTGTACTTTTAATTTTTTTTTTGAAAACAATTGAGGAATTTTTCTACGGAAGAACTGCAACAGTTACATTCTTTAAAAGGTGCGACAAAACTTTATTTATTCATTTATTTACTTTTTATGTGTCTATTTCATCTGATGAGAGAGGTATATTTTGCTTTTAAAGGTATGTTTGACATAATTTTTAGTCTTAGATAATCAAGAGAATAATGATCAGATGCTAGAATGCCGATGTCGATGTACGGGAAAGTAGGCTCGTTTAGTTCTTGACAGAACTTCTTGTTTTTACAAGTGAAAATGTAGATTCAGCAATTTTATCAGTTTGTGCACTGCAAAAATAGGCGGTTGTTTTTACAATATAGTACTTGCAGATGGGGTTCTTATTTAAAACTGTAAAATACACGGCAATAAACTAAAACTAGCAATTTTACAGTTTTTTATTGTAAAGCTTGAAATTTTACAGTTTATTGCAGTAAAATTTAGCTCTATTATACTGTAAAAGCAATAGTATAATACTGGCAGCAGAAGTTCCAGTTTGAACTGTAAAATTAGCAATTTTGCAGTGTATTATTGAAAAAGTAGCAATTTTACAGTTTAGTACTGTAAAAGTAGAAATTTTAGTTTATTACTGTAAAATTAGAATTTTTTCCAGTTAATTACTATAAAATTAGCTGAATTATACTGTAAAAACAACATTCATTTTGTACAGGGTGGCCTAACCAACAGTCTTCCTAGACTTCTCTTGTCGTAAGTGAACTGTAAGTTGATATTTTGAAAACATCTCTTTGATTTGTAGGAATCCCTCTTACTAAGGTTTCATCTAAGTTCGTTATTTTTATAATAACCTGGCCACCACGCGTTTTGAATTTAAGAATATTTCTCGGTGTAACTTTAGGGATGGGAAAACGATGTTTTACTAACTTTCGAAACTAGTTCACTATACTCATCTGGGGTATAAATTCTATCAACCCTTTTAATACTGGGGTATAAATTATATTAACCATTTCAAGTCCCCCCCCCCCCAAATGTTTCACAACCCTCTTGTGATTTTTATTTTTATTTTTACCACTCTTTTTTTAAATATCATTTATTTATTTTTTAACCCATTAATGCCTAGCGTCCCTTTTTAGGGACGGTCCTGAAAAGGGTCTGAATTTCCCTCAAATGCCCAGGTAGCACGAATAACCTTTAAACGTTTTATAAACGTTTTTTAAGCGGTTGTTACAACGTTAATAACCATTTTACAACCTTTAAAAAACGAAGTGTGCTACTTGGGTGAACATTTCAACCAAATAATAGTGTTTAATTAGTACCTTGGTATTGTTTCAATTCGTTATTAACAGACTGCAGCCAGGCCCGTCATTTAGGAATGGACAGGGCGGTCAATTGCCCCTACCCCCACCCCCACTTTGAGAAATCAATGTATTTACATATAAGTGGGCGTGGTTTTTGCTGATTTCCGATGAAATTGCATTGCGTTTTCTCACTTTGCCCCCCCCCCCCCTCGGAAAAACTTGAAATGACGTCTCTGATTGCAGCACATAGCAATTGTAAAATGGGTTCCGTAGCAGTTTTAATATGATCTTTATCAAAAATCACATCGTTCACAAACTCAAAAAAAAAAAAGCTAAGTTTTCAAAGTTATTCCCTGCTTCCCAGTTTATTTTAATTGCTGATTTGATTTCTTTTTATAAAATGTCTTTTTAAACATTATATCGTAGGCAGAAAAATTTTATTAAAAAAAGTATGTACCCTCTGGGGTCTATCGTAACTTTCTAGAGACGATTTTTCTTTCCTTAATAAAAAAATTATTTCTTACATGATAGTTTTTTATTATTTTTCCTGTCCATTAAACACTGTTTGTAACAAGTATACGAAATATCTTTGGAAAAAAATGTTAGGCATTAATGGGTTAAGTAAAACAGTAAATTAAGAGACAAATGCTTTTAATTTTGTATGAAATACTGGCCTTTTAAATGGAGCACACACAGTTTATAATCGTAATTTCTTTCTACACTGCACAAAAAACTGTTGTTTTTACAGTATAATACTGCAAGCAGAGGTTCCAATGTAAAACTGAAAATGCACAGTAATAAAGTAAAAATAGCAATTTTATAGTTTATTACTGTAAAATAAGCATTTTTACAGTTTTACAAAAAATCGTTAAATAATTTAAATTCAAAAAATAAATTAATAAATAATTTTAAAAAATAAATAAATTGGAAAAACAGCTTTTGGGATTTTAAACTGGGAACGCTTTCAGTATAGTTTTGAAGCACTGGGGTATGCTATAACAGCGTCTTCTGTAATAATTTTTGCAGAAAGTATGAATTGACAGGTATCCAAATCAATCTTTGTTGATAACCAATTATCGTTTTTCCGTTAACAGAAGCAGAGACACTATTCATCACTATCAGACTGGCATTTGAGAAATATAATGAATCCCCCCAAAGACCAGTCGTACCAAAAATCGTCTAGTCCATTGAGAGTAAATTTTTTAGTCAGAAAAATCAGTAATTATGCATTATCTCATGAAGTATCAAATACGCTTTTCAAAATATAGTGCAGCATTTTATGAAATTCATTCAGAAGTATATTTGATTCACTACACGGAATGTTACATCTGAGTTTTTCTTATAGTTCATTGCTTATAGTTCAGCTAAAAAAAAACAAATATTTCTGAAATTGAGAAGATAGGGTTTTTTTCTTCTTTTTTTTTTTCTTTTTCGTTGCTCGAGTAACACTTGTCGATTTTCCAAGTCTTTTTTTCTAGAGCACAATTATAGCTATTTCGTAAAAACATATTAACTTCTTTTTCATAACTGCAACCCTTTTCATTTCTTCTTGCTATGTCTGATTTAGAAAAAGAGAGAAATAATTAAGTTATTTTTTCCCTTTTTTCTATTATCATGTTACCCGAGTAACAACAGGTCTCACTTGACGATGGGTCCGACATCAAGCACATTTTCTACTCATCACACGTCTAGCTTGTCGATTGGTTAATTTATGACCTCAAATACATTTTCTACCGATCATACGTCTAACTTGTTGATTGGTCAATTTATGACCTCAAGTACATTTTCTACTGACCATAATTTTCCTTATTCTGAGAACAATATATTCACTTCTACTTATAGCCACAAATCAGCTATGTTTCTAAAATTGAAACCACATTGTTCAAAACTAAGGATTCGACCCTATTCAATTAATGCTAACATATTGTGTATCCCCACTTGAACAGAAATTAATAAACTTTTCTGTATGTGTGTATAATCTTTCAGAACAGATAATTTGGCAAAAAAGAAAAAATGCAAAACTGAAATAAAAACATTAAGGTTCAACATTTTTCTTTTATTTTATTGCAAATTCTCACAAGTTTTTCAAGCAAAAACTGTATTTTAAAGTAAAAAGAACGTTACCAACACAAGATGTGTATGCATTTTATTAAAGACTACAATTAAAAACTATAAAATCCTTGCAGTTTCTAAACACGAGTTTTTACGTTTTTTAACCTTTTATGTATTCGTAAAAACGAGACATATTTCGTGAAATCAAAAATGTTTCAACCTGGACATAAATAAAAGAAAAAAAAATGTTCCATGTTTTTCGACTTCCATGCAGCCTTATTGAATTTCAATTCGGATAAATTATAGAGAATATTTTCCCTTTTACGATGTGAGTTTCGGGAAAGTTTTCCAGATTTTGAAATTTCTGGAGTGTTTAGCTGATAATGAAATTCCATACTTATTCCTAAGCTGTTTTTCAAGTTTTATCTTCAGCTGCAGTCCATCTATATGCATTATTTTACGGTTTTTTCAGCATTTTAAAATTACCTTCTACACATTTCTTACATTGTCGCAATTAAAGGGCTTAGGATATGAAGGAATTATGCGACGAAACAGAAATTGCAAGTAATTACAGTTCAAAGTTTTATTGCTGCAGTTGTTACAACTTTTTTTTTCTCTGGTTTTGTCGTTAGTGTGAGTAGGAAATTAGTCTAATGACATCTACTTTTTGATGCACCAAGTTTTATTTGCTTACTTGTATCCATTGCTTACCATTGACAAGAGTGTTCATTTTTTTAAAATGTAATATACCCCTTCATCCTCCAAGCTCTTAAATTATTAACACTAAAATACATTGGTTATTTTCTCACTTCTAGTGCAATTTCGCTATTTCCACCCCCCCCCCTCCTCCTGTAACTTTACGCTTAACTTTAAAACTTCAAATGACCACGCTGCAGTTCTTAAAATGTGTTTTATCGATTCTGAAGTGAAAGTCCAATGCTGTACTGTAGAAGCACAAAATAGCAGCTTAACCTACCGGCCACGTTTAACTGGAGAGCTTTTGAAAGCATTAAATGAAAATCTGCTGCATTTTAATAATTTGTAAGATGGCAGCTCAAATAACACTTAATTTTGCAATTAACTTTTATGTATATGTTTTGGCTTTTTTAGTTAAAATACATTAAACAGCATGTATACTGAGTATAAAATTGTTACAATCTGTAGGGTATAAGGCCCCTTGAGAAAACCGATCGAAGGTACCATGTGTTGATCTCTCAGAAGAGTACAAGAAGTGGTACTTTCTAGTACCAGCATGATTCCAGTCACTGAGGATTCATAATACTAAATTAATCTAAGCGGTACTTGATATGATATTGGTATTGGATTGCGAACTTATGGCTTCTGAAAATCAAGAAATGCCATTATGGTCCAAACTTGAGCCAACAGTGAAAATTGTTCTTTATGTATAATCCTAAGATACTGCAAACACTATTAGAGTATAGATCCATCTGTAATAAACATGTTCCCAAAAGAAAGAAGAATGATCTCGCTAAACTCCATTGATGTTATGAAGACAATACTGTAAGATTCCTCATATTAAGCAGAAAATGCGATGTCTTGCTGAAATCAAGTAAATCCACTGAACATTTGTTTCTTTCTCATATTGAAGACTCAACATTATGTTAAAGATGATAATAGGTTATTAATTCATCTTGTGATGATTCTTTCGGAACTTTCTTTTTTATATCTGAAATAAGTAACTTCTATCAAAATAAAGGGATGATATGCTTTCACTGTTATCTTATGCCGCAATGATGAATACTCGTGTTTGTGAATGGTAGTATTTTTCATAATTGGTCTTTGGTTTCATATATTAAATAAACAGTTAGTAGATAATGTCTTCATATTACACCGAATAGTATGTGACATTTTTATCGTTAATTTCACTTTGGCATGGATTTCCATTTTAGTCTTTAAAACCATATGCTCTGAATGCAATTAATAAAAAAAGCCAAGAAATTATGTTATTATTTAAATTCTTTTGCAATTATATTAAAATAGATGTTTACTGTCTAACGACTTAACATCAAATATAGTGATTTTAGATATTTAGTTATTGAATGTTTTGGCAGGTTGAAAAGCGCCGTAGTAATAGTTGCTCTCTATGCAAGTAGATATAAATTCATGGAGTCATCCATATTTCGCTATTTTCACTATTATTTTTTGAACTGTAAAAATCAAAGGTTAGCCGTCCAGTGTTACAGTTCACTTCAGCAATTACCATGTGTGTAAAGACAATTTCATTCTGTTAACCAGCTCTGGAATATTTCGAATCGATCTGAAGCAATTATTATGCGCGTAGTAATTTATTTCAGGCGCATTAGATAAATTATTATGAAAATTCAAATTTAACCTAATTAAACACAGATACATTGTTCAAAATTATGAAACAATTTATTAAATGATGTATAAAGGTAGGCAATTCCATTACTATTATTTCTCATAAAACATTCGAATATACTTTGAGGATAAAAACCTCCAATACAATTTTTTATCGATCATAAAATGTGTTCAATGAAACAATTCGAATGAATTGACACTTTTAAACAAAATGTCTGCCTGTTTTTTTTACTTGACATTATTTTTAGCATCTAGAATGGTATGTTTTATACTGAAATTTCTCCCTGTATTTTGAATCCAGGAAAGTAAATATGCTGCTTTTTTATAAACGTGTACAAACTGCATTTTACACTATATTACACTGCAACCTTTCTCGACAACAGCATCGTGACGTCAGCGTGACGTTTACGTGACGTTATCCTATGAAACACGAGCTAGATAAAACGTCACAGCCTACTTGGCGAATTAGAGGAGATCGCTGACTGCTTGTAAGCTCTTATTGGCTCCGCCCGTAGTGACGTTCAGTGTCAAGTTGAGTTGCATTTTAGTATACTTGCTATAAAATTGTTTGTCATCCAAAAGCAAAAATTTCACTAAAAACACATTTGGTCAAAAAACTTTAATTATAATTCTTTGTGAACGTAATTATTGTTGACTATTAAAATGCCCGAGTTGCAATTTCGTTTCTGTATTTTGGTTATTATTTTCATTTACTTTATTAATTTATTTAACTGCTTATTTTGCTTATTCATTTATTTAGTAGTTTATTTCATTTATTTACTTATTTATCTGTTCGTCTTGTTTGCTTATTCATTTATTTACATTTTTTTATTCATTTCTTTTTTTGAATGTATGCGATATTAAGTACTTTGCAACTTTCGGTTAAATTACATTAAAAAAAAATCTTGGCATATTTTCAATCTGAACTTAGTATTTGGTGAATACAGAGAAAATTCAAACAACCTTAAAAATCAATTCGCCTGAAAATTCATCTTACTCGACAAATCATAAGCGACTAACAGGAGAACGGGATCAGACATTTAGTTTGTTTTAGGCTACAGTGGACAAGTAAAATTGATTTTTTTCAATTATTGATTTATATGTCTAAAACTTTGTGTGCTTGTATTATTATATATTTACTACATCTGAAAGCATAAAAACTACAAATTAGTGCAAAAACAATGAATATTTTTTTTCAATTTCAAATTTAAATATTTTTTCAACAAAATTTCAAAACATTCCAGGCGTCACATTTTTTTTTTCAAACTTTGAATTTCCACTTAGTTTCCAATCATTAGGCATGATTGTACAAAACCATGCATTACATGCAATGTTTTATGAGATAGTTTATAAAAGATCGCTAAAATAAAAATTTTCAGTTGAAAAATTCATATAAATTTTCATTTTCAGCCATCTTTTATAAACTATCACATAAAACATTGCATGCAATGCATTGTTTTATGCAATCATGCCTAATGATTGGAAATTAAGTGGAAGTTCAAAGTTTGAAAAAAAATTGTGACGCCTGGAACGTTTTGAAATTTTGTTAAAAAAATATTTAAATTTGAAATTTGAAAAAAAGTATTCATTGTTTTTTCACTAATTTGTGTTTTTTATGCTTTTAGATGTAGTACCTATACAATAATACAGACACACAAAGTTTTAGACATATAAATCAATAATTGAAAAAAATCAATTTTATTTGTCCACTCTAGCCTTTAGAAGTAGTTCGTTTCAATCGTGTTCGAATTAACGAGAGTCTACTGCATTGAGAATTATTACATTGTTTTACCATAAATTTACCATATATTACGTTGTTTTACCATAAATTTACCATATATTTTTCTGAAATCGACTCAAGAAATTTGTCTGCGATAACCTAATTTTGAAAGTATGACGCATGTATTTATATAATGATTTTTTAAATCCCACTTTAATTTTTAGATATCGTAGAAGAAAATAATATTAGATTTTAATAAAATATATACATTGTGAAATGAATTTAAAAATAGAGTTTTATGTTGTAATAAATAAGGTTTCGTGTAATATAGCTGGGCCTCGAGAGTTAGAAGGAAAATAACCGACTCCGGGAATTTTATAGCTTTCGATTCCGACTCCGCAGTACTTAAAAAAAATCTGAAACTTTCCTGAAAAATAATGTGTTGCTGATTTGCATAATTTCTGCCCGTCACATGGCTGGAAAAAATCAGAAATCCTCCTCGCTATATGTTAGTAACCTTCCTAATGAAATCCAGTCACGTTACGGTAACACAAATTGGTATCTTTCGAAGAAGAAATTTGATAGATTTATGGTTACAGTTTGGTACATTCTTGTTCTACCCGAAAGATGTCTGGTGCAGTTTAGAAAATTTTACCAGAGCTAAGTCAGTAACTATCAGAACAGTTTTTAATTCTTGCAAAACTACAGCATCCAGAAACTACGTATGCCCTTGTTTTGAGCGAAGTCAATCTAGGACAGGCTGACTTACTCAGTATTTTGGATTCAAGAGATGTTTGGATTCTGTCCTATTTCAAGTTTTTGAAAACATGTTAATATTGTCCCTGGTTGCTTTGGTGTGAAGCAGGTGATGATACGTTGAATAAAACGTGTTTGATAAACCTAGAAAGATAACATTTTTCTCAAATTCACAACAATGCATGGGAAATTTTTTCCTGCAATTAAGTGCAATGTTCTACCGTACTTGATTTAAGCATGAATTTATACAAAAATGTCTTCATAGAGACAACAGTAGTAAAAAATCTAAAAAGCAGAACATCTAAAGCTTAGCTACCATTTTTCTGCAATGCGACTTGAGTACGCATAACTGTGGTTCGAAGCTTGCCCTGTTGATACCAAAATATCGGATAAGTCAGCTCTTCTTTAATAGAATCCTTAGAACAGGCAGTGATTGCGATTAAGGGGAAACAGTTAGTAAAGACGTTGGATCTACTTATCAACTGGTAGGTAAAAATATTTTTCGCGCCATTAAGAGGTCCACTTTCCTGCAACTTGTATCAATTCAGGAAACATTTTCGTAAAGAAACTTATCTTTCATAGGAAGTGGGTACAGATCCGCGAAATCCCGGAACGATACCCAGAAAGGATATGTTGCGTTTCGGAATTTTCTGACAGATTAGAGTTGCGAACTCTAAGAAGAAATGAGCTACTCCGACTCCGATTCTTAGAAAATTAAAAACATTCAATTTCCTTCTCGTACTCTTTAACCCCGCAATCAGTCCGCAGAATTGTCTCTAATTTTATTTTATAAATAACTAGCGTTACCCGCCACGGCTTCGCCCGTGGTAAAATTTAAAGGATTTTCACTGCTGTCGCTGTATTCATAATTAACAAATTTCAAAAATAAGTACAGCAAATATAATGTTAAATTTAGATGTAATGTTACCATTGTTTATTAGAAAAATCAAAGACATTTGCCTTGGATTTGTGCGCCAGTTTTCTGGCAATAAACTTTTTCAGTGGTTTGAAGCTGAGTTAAAAATTGATATTTCTTGACAGTTAAACTATGTTAATACTACTTGATAGCAGTAGTTTACATAAACTCTTCATGAATTTGGCATAGCGTTAAATCCACGGCTGAACATTTGAGATCAAGTCATGACTTGAACTATGGTGAGTCATGGAAATTTCATGGAACACTGTTTGTACTTGTTTGTTCGTATGTGGTTCTTTTAACTTTCAATGAGTTTAGCATATCTGCTTGGCAGCAGCAGAATACTTATATGAGGCTTTTAAATTGGAGCATTACCGGAAAAAATCCATACGCTGTGACATGTAGATGAGCATTTGCATAACTTTTGAAACAATATAACATTTTCTTGTACGTTGGTTAGCGATATGTATCGCTTGAGCGACACATCTTGACAGAAACATAATTTTAAAAAGTTGGTTCTCTATTTAACCACTCTCAAGGGACGAAAAGAATTGCCTTTAAGTAGAAAATATGTTTTAATAGAAATTTTACAGTGGAATGTCTGGGACCAAGTCTTTAAATAGAGATAGTCGTTAAATAAAGCATTGTTAAACAGAGAACCAGCTGTACAGCTAAATGGTGCAAAATAATTGTGATTAAAAACTGGTAGGAATAATTATTTTTAATTTAAAAAAAAAAATAAGTAGAGTTATTGACTTGCAGAATAAATACACTAACTGCATTTTCACAAATTAAACATAAGTAGATATGAGTAAAAATTAAAGTCAGAGAACAACAACAAATGAGTGGCAAAATGTTTTAAAAAATAAATTTTATTGAATGACCACCCTGACCTGAATTAAAATGGTTTTGGGAGCAAGACTCTTCACAATAACTATTTATGAGAATTGAAACAGTCAAAAATTACTATTTCTTGATATGTACACAAAGTTAAGATGGCTTCGTAGCTCTAGATTCTAAGGAGTTTCTGTAAGCTCCTGATGATTATTTGAAAATAGTTTCCTTTTTTCAGAGCAATTCTTGACTTGAATCATGCTAATCCATAAACACAAAAATAACAGATTTGTACTTGTCAATTGCATTTCTTTACTCTATCAGGGGGTTTTGCACATCTGATGTGCAGCTGCGGGATATGTAATGAGACTCATTAGTTAAGAATATAGCATGACAAAATCCAAAAGTTGTGAAATTGAAGATGAGAATTGTCATAAGTTTAAAGATTAAAAGTTATTTTTTCTTTTTTTGCAAAATGGTTAAAATTCATCTTAATGTTGCAAAGGAATTTGAATTAAAACCAGCAGTGGAAAACATTTTTGAATAAAGAAACTTATGTGAAGCTGTCAGTCTGCAAAAGAATCACTGCAAATACTTCACTTGATTGCAATAGTTCATTTGCAAATTAAACACCAGTAGTATGAGAAAAGTTTAAAGACAAAAAACAATGACAGATAAGTAGTGCAAGAGAAATATTTTCCAATAAAGAAAAGTATGGATCTATTGGCAGTCAAAGGAATGATGTTTACTTCATTTACACAAATTAACAACTGTGGATGTAAGCAAACTCAAAGTACAGACAACAGTGACAGGTTTTTAGCGCCCCCCCCCCCATTCCCTGTGGTTAAATGGATTTGGGTGCAAGATTTTTCCCAAAGCTCTTCTAATCCGCTGAAGCAGTGTCGAAAATTGCTTTTTTTTATATAAATGCAAACTTTGCACACATTTCATGCCCCCCCCTCTCTGTATGAAAATGGATTTTAGAGCAAGATTTTTGGTAAAAACTACGGTTGGCTGGAACAGAGTCAACAACTGATCTTTCTTGAAATGCAAACAAAGTCATTACTGCTTCATGTACTTTCCTTTAACTGGAGATGAAAATAGTGAATAGTTCCATCAGCAGCTAATTATTTGTGAGTAGCGACCTTTGGTTAAGCAATTCTTGATTTCAATGATTTTGAACCATGGGGATAAAAAAACCACCCATTTGTACTTGTCGATTCTTATGTGTTTCTTCAAACTTTCAGTGGGTTTAGCATATCTACTGGGCAGCACCAGAATACTTGACAGGCTTTTTTGGTAGGAGTATTACATAACACAAAATCCATAAGTTTGGCACAAAAAGGCAATTTCTTAGACACAATTTGGTTTTCAAATGGAGGGGGAGGGGATATAAACACATCTTGGCAGAAATATAATTGGAAAAATTTTCTTTACATTACAAAAAAGTGGGAGACAAAACCTGCAAGGGAAAATAAATTTGAACAAAGAAAGTTAACAAAAGCTATTGATATCCAACAGTATACTTACCGCAGCTGCGCAAATTACGCATCCGTACAAAGGAGCAAATAAGATAGTCAGATAACAAACAGGTAAGTGGCGAGATGCTTCAAAAAAAAAAAAAAAAACTTATAATTGCTTGACTCTTTGCCCTTTCCCACTTTTATGTGTTAAAGTGGATTTCGGAGCAAGATTTTCTGAAAAAACTCATGTAGTGTGTCAGAGCAGAGTCAAAAATTGATATTTCTTGAACTGTAGACGTAGTTACTACGGTTTTGTAGCTGTAAATTCTTGCGAGTTTCTGTAAACTCGTGCTGGATTTGGCTAATAGTTAGATCAGCAGCTGATTTTTTGAGAGTAGCGACTTTTGGTTAAGCAATTCTTGATTTCAATGTTTCTGAGCTATGAAGATAAAAATAACACCCATTTGTACTTGTCGATTCTTATGTGTTTCTTCAAACTTCCAGTGGGTTTAGCATATCTGCTGGGCAGCACCAGAATACTTGACTGAGACTGTTTGGTAGGAGTATTACATGATACAAAATCCATAAGTTTGTGCCACAAATGGCGATTACTCAGTTTTTCAGAAAGTATGGTATTTTCTTCGAAAATTGTTTTCGGCATGTAATGGCTTCAGAAAATTAACACATCTGGGCAGAAATAAAATTTGAAAATTGATTTAATTGTTGGAGAGTTTGGAACAAAATCTGCAGGGGAAAATGTTTTTCAACAAAGAAAATTAAGTGGAGCTATTGACGTCCAAAAGAAGTAAACTAAATTCAGTTTCACAAACTAAACATTAGTTAGTATATTATAAGCAAAAATGAAAATGACAGAACAATGTCAATTAAGTGTCGAGATGTCGAAAAAAAACTAACTTAATTTCAATCTCCCGCTCCCCCTTCCGTACTAAAATTGTTTTTCGGAGTGAAAGATTTTTGCCAAAACTCTTGTAGTGGGTTGGAGCAGAGTCAAAAGATGGATATTTCATGAAATTTAAACAAATTTAAAATGCTTCGTACCCGTAGATTCTTGCAAATTCTGTCAGCAGCTGAATAATTAAGAACATGAGCTTTTAGTTAAGCAATTTCTGATTAAAATGACTCTGGATAATGGAGACGAAAATAACACTAATTTGTACATGTGTATGCTCATGCCTTCATCAAACATTCCATGGGTTTCGCATATTCGCTGGGCAACAGCAAAATACTCGAAAAACATTTTTTAGTTGCATTATTAGATAACACAATTTGGTTTTTAAATGGAGGGGGGCAGATGTGCCTCCAATCGTAAGCAATCGCGTTGTTTGCCGAGCATTTATTTCGCCATTCACTATATTAACTGTAGCATTAAGTGTAGTGGGGGTACTAACCACAGCAGGTATGCTATTAATTACATCAGAAGTGCTAGCGACTGTAGCAGTGCCACCAATCTGGAGTAATCGTGTTGTTTGACATGTAATTCTTTTATGCTCAAGTCTTATTTCTTTCTGTAAGGATGTTTCTTGGTTCATTTTTTGCTGCCAAAGTTCTCGTTGATGTAAATTACGACTACGCAAACATCGCTTCCCTTTAGATAGAGGAGGCATTTCTCATGCAACTGATAGGAACTTAGTAGCAAAAGCAAACATTTTGTAACTTTTGAATCATTTAATTTAAACAACTTTGTTAAATAGATGCAATTAAGGGCTATGTATGTATGAAATTAGGAGCAAAAAGAACATATCATGAGAAATAATGCAATGCGTGGCATAGTAGAAATTTCAAAAAGTAAATATTTTCATGTGTGATAAATGTATGTAAACCACCACAAAAGAATTTTAGAAAGTAAATTGAAAATTTTGAAAGAAAAACCCTGGAGGAAAAGTGATAAACAATGTTATCAGCTACTCACCAAATACTGGAAAACGTACTAATACTATAGTGCTAATACGAATTGAAGAATTTTTGTAAATAAATAATCCGCCAAATTAAGTAAAAGAGAAGAAAAGTTATTGCCCCAAAAACAAAGTAAATGTCAGAAAATGAAAAAAAGTAATCCAGCAAAAGAAGAAAATAAATCAGAGCGGAATGAACGAAATAAAGCGAATGACACTTACTTTGAAAACTGTAAATAAACGCACATGGCACATGCCTGGCAATTGATTTCACTTCAATCACAAAGAAAACCCTTTTGGAGTGCAAAAGAAAAGGGAGCGATACGTTGTGAATATAAGTTTTAAATACATTTTTAAAAAATCTAGGGCGAATTTAAAAATTTCGGCTACGTCTTGCACATCATCAGTGTGCGGAATAATTTTGTACCAATTTTCATAATCGTACGTTGCGTAAATTTTCCAGGAGAGCGTTTGACCCGAACCCGTGACGTCACCAAACTTTGATTTTATATATATAGATAAAGATACTTTTGTGCGAATTAGCAATTCAGCATTTACGCTTTGTGAACTATTTACTAAAATTGCTTTGTGAAAAAAAATGTTGAGTGTTTTAAAAATAAACATTTTTGCTCATACGTTTAGCTTCCATTTTTAATTCAACATGATTGTCAGTAACATTTGCTTTAGAAACAACTGTCATTTTTACTTAACCTGCAAATAACAATAACTCGTGCTTTTGTTTTTAGCATAAATTCCCTACAACTTTGAAACAGCGAAAGATCTTTGTTAAAATGAAAACCGAAAATAATACATAAAAGAGTGCACGCTGTTTCAGACAAGAATACATTTTTAGTTATTTCAAGTTTAAAGCTCTGGAAAGTAACTTACACGATTTTGTAAAAATGTTCACTGGTTTGACCTGGCTTTAATTAAGTTCTTTAGCATTTGCTTAACAATTTTTCGCAGATAATTACATTTCATATCAGACATTGTGTTTTAATATTGGCTTGCTCTTTTACGTAACAAAAACACAGTTATTTATTTTTTAAACTAGTCATTTTTTAATACACTATGCATCAGCAAGTGAAATAATTTTCTTTTTAATGTTATAGTTTTATTAGTTCCAAAACGTACACCGCAGTTAAGAGAAAAATTTGGTATTTACTATCAAATTTGATAACTCTTATAAGTACTTGCCCTAGCAAGTAAATGGCAGTAACTACACACCTTACTTTTTTGATTTCTTTGCATTGTTTATCATCTACAGGACTTCAGTTTTCTTCCTCAAACAAGGTTATGTTGGTTATTATTTTATGTTTATAAATGAATTTTTTAAGAAGAAACTAAGTATCTTAAGAAAACATGCGTTTTAGTTAAAGCAATAGTTGTTAAAATAGTATCTCCTAATCAAAAATTGATCAGTGCTCAGAAATTTTTCTCTTACAAAAAGTTATCTTAGAAAACAGATATTTTCCCTCGGTAAACTCATAACACTGTCATTTTTACCAAAATGAAGAAAATGTTCTTAAATCGAAGAAGATTCAAAATATTTAACAAACTGTCTTTGTACAGCGTTTGTTGCATAACGAGCTGACTATCAAAAGTACTAAACACATCAGCTTTAAAAATCTTGTTATTAGAGTTTACTAAATAATTATTTAGTAGATAAAAAAAGGTTAATCGTGAATAATATTTTACTGCATTTAAGATTACGTATTTAATTAAAATTTCATAATACTACATCATTAACTCGTTTTTTGTGCAAATCTTCCATGAAATAAATTTTAACCTGAAATGAACACCTCATTGGTTTACATTACATGTCTGATGAAAAGTTAAGTTTTGAAGAAAGTCCCTGTTTGAAAAAATCTCAAGTAATTGCAAGCCTTTTTATCACCGTATCAGGATTTTTTGCTTGTCTTGCTTAATTGCTTTAAGAAATATAATGAATCCTTTTAGCTGCCGAGGATTAATTATTAATTTATTGATCTTTTAAGCATGACAAGTATTTAATTGTGTGCGCTGGCAATGGTGAAGTGCTCTAATATTTCAATAGATTTTTATCGTTTGAAGATTTTTTTTTCCTGGACAGAACCTCTCATTGATCACCTCGTAACAATGCTGTGTTTAGGAAAAGACACATTTTTTTTCCTCAAAATTCAAAAAGTAATTTTTTACTCTAATAAAGCAATTAACAGCTCTCTTTGGATTGATATTTCAAGTAACTCTACATGTCCTCAAGAGTCCTTGGTTGTTATGAAGTAAAATAACTGATGTTAAGTTGAATAAATGCCCATTAGGTAAATCTTGAAATGTAACTTATTTTTGAAATTAAATAACATTTTATAGAGAAATGTCTTCTATAATTCAGCTTCACCTTCATTCGCACTTGTTTTAAGCCTAAATTTATAAAATAATTTCTTCATATGGAGGAAAACAGTCAAACATGAATTAAGCAGCACACCTGAAGCTTAGCTACCATTTTCCTACAATACGACTTCAGTACACATACTAGTGGCTCCGCCTTTTCTCTTTTTAGCCAAACTATAAAAAGAGTCAGCTTCCCTTTTATAAAGCTTTAAGCAAAGGACAATTGAAGGAGTTGGAGGATGAACGGACTATGTAACATTTTTCCGACCATGACTGCCTTGCTGCCCACCTTTTTAGGATTAACATATTTTCCGCGCCAAATTGTCCGTTATGCAAGAAAGATGCAGCTATGGATGCTTTCCATCTAAAAGAATGCATTGCAATCTCAAGCATCTGTATTTACGAGAGATATTGGAAAGTCAGAGACAAAATAATTGATCTGCAGTATGGTTGACCCTGACTGACTTTTAATTTGCTTTTACATGTTTAAATTTAATGCTTTTTGAGTTTTAATCCTTTTCCTGCCTTTTACATTTTATGATGTTGTTTTATTTAGTCGTTTACATTTTATCTGCTTTCATGTTTTCCTTTTAAATTTTACCTTTTATTGTTACATTCTACATTTTTGAATTTTAATTTATTATTATTGTTGTTTTTATAATCTCCACAAGTCTGTGCTGAGTGTGCTGTTCGCACACTCAAGTCAATGAACTGTGTTCAAGTGCTTCTACTGAAAATAAAAAATGTAACATTTTTTGAAAATACACTCTGGACAATTTTAATCAATGGATACGGGTAAGCAAAACAAACTTGGCACATCAAAACGTAGATGTCATTAGACCAACTTCATACACTCGCTTAACGACAAAACCAGAAAACAAAAAAAGCTTCAACAGTAAAACTTTGAACTTTAATTACTCGTAATTTCGGTTTTGTCACATAACCCTTCATATCCCAAGCCCTTCATTTGACATAAAACTTGCATCATCGACGTAGACCTAGTCTTTCCAATTGAAAACTGGCTTCCGATTATGGTTATGTTACTTTTTAGCCTACTTTCCCGTTAAAAATAAAAGAAAGACGAAAAGAGTATTAAAAGTAGCTTAATGCATCTAAAAATATCGCCAAGTCCAAAAAAAAACCGCCAAGTTAAAAAAAATAAAGAGGTAAAACGAATATCGAAAAATTAAAAATTTGAAAGTAGGGTATTGAGATGGGGAATTTGTGTGTCGGTCTGTCGGTCTGTCGGTCGGTCTGTCGGTCTGTCTGTCCCCCCTAATAACTTTTGAATGAACATACCGATTTGGACGAACTTTTTTTTGTTGGAAAGATCTCGGCGAGTACAGCTCATTCCCATATTTGATTTTTTGATTTGAACAATTTTTGGTTCAACTTTGAGCCGTTCAAATAACCGGTCCCGCGATACTAACTTTTGAATGAACAGTCCGATTTGAACAAACTTTTTTTTGTTCGAAAGATCTTTTCAACGATACTCCCGTACCTGCATTTCGGATTTGAACAATTTTTTCGTTCAACATTGAACCGTTCAAACAAGCTCTCTCCACCTAATAACTTTTAAGTGAACCGTCTGAATTGAATAAACTTTTTTTTGTTCGAAAGATATCCGCAAGGATACTTCATTACCGTATTTAAATTTTCAACTTGAACATTTTTTCGTTCAACATTGAACCGTTCAAGCAACCTTTCTCCACCTAATAACTTTTAAGTGAACCGTCTGAATTGAATAAACTTTTTTTGTTCGAAAGATCTCGGAGAGACTCGTTCCCATATTTCACTTTTCAATTTGAACCATTTTTCGTTGAATGATGAACCGTTCAGAAAATTTTTTTAACATGAGCGCCGACTGGGAAATTGAAATTGAATGTTGATTCTGAACTTAAAGGCAGATTTCCTTCAAACTAACTTCGTAAGAAAACGGTTTTGATAAAAAATGTATGTTAAGTACTTTTCTGAAAAATCTGTGAGGAATCTGATTCCGACTCCGACTCCGCAAACATGGTGGAAATGCAGGCTCAGAAAAAAATGACTGACTGGGCAGACGATTTTTTGTTTATTTATTCATTTTTTTTTGTTTAATTTATTATTATTATTTTTATTTATTTATTTATTTATTTATTTTGGCAGACGATATTTTTTTTGATTACAAAAATTGTTCATTCACGAGAACATTTTATTCTTTACTTATGTTTAACAACTGGCAACGGATTAAAAATAAAATTCGAGACGTTTTATTAACGAACGAGGTTTTTTTTCTTCGATAAAATGTGTTTTGATGTTCTTTGTACTTTTATTTTATTTATTTTTTTTTTTTTTCATTTGAAAACGATTGTGAAATTTTTCTACGGAAGAACTATAGCAGTTACACTCTTTAAAAGGTGCGACAAAACTTGATTTACTCGTTTATTTACTTTTTACGTGTCCTGATCATCGGATGAGAGGGGTATATTTTGCATTTATAAATCAGCTTTAAGTGTTATAAAGGTATGTTTGACATAATTTTCAGTTTCAGATATTCAAGAGAATATTGCTTAGATGCTAGATTGCCGATGTCGATGTATGGGAAAGTAGGCTCGTTTAGTTCTTGACAGAACTTCTTGTTCCTATTTTAGTGCATTTTATAATCATTTTCTATCAGTTATTTTGTGCGAACCTGAGAGAAATTGGTGTATTGCCGTCACTTGAAGACCTTTATGACGATAACATCCAACAAATCGCAAAAGCAGTTATAAGAATCCATGGAGTTATTTAGTTCGGCTAAGTCATAAACACGACAAAAAAAATCAGTTATTTTAATGTTTAAGCTTTAAAATTGTTATCAAAATTTCATAGTCTTAGGAACCATTTCTTAAAATTATCTACTGATGTAAAATAAATCAGCGCCTTCGCAGTTTCATTCTAGAAATTTCTCGTGGCATAAACATTTTCTACTCTTCTAAAGCAGATTTTTTTTTTTTTTTTTGCTTTGCTTCAATTTTTTTTCTTTACTATCATCTCGTTTGCTCAGTCGCTAGCTTCTTTCACCAACTTTTACGTTTTGTCTCTTGTTTCTCGTCAACACGTTCTTATTATCTGCCGCTTTCAAAATATCAAATAACATCATTATCCTTCAGTAGCTTTTTGTGGCGTAGTTTCATGTTGACTGACTAGCTGTAAATTTATTGAGGAGTATATCAGCACTAACAGGATTAAAAAACTACACATACTGTGGCACATATTTCTCTCTCTATCGCTAGAGAAGTAAATATAGAAAACAGGAAATATAGTAAAGTTCAATGGAAAACATATTTGTAAAGTTCTTACTAAAAAATGTAAGTATAACTTTTGGAGCAGAATATTTTTTTTACTCAGTTTTGACCTGATGCATAAAAGCGTAATTTATTATATCATTGCTTAGAAAAATGTAAAGAAAATAATTACTTCAGGAGGAATAAAAGAGGAAGTTATTATGGTCACTTTTTTCATTCATAAAAATTTCTTTTCTCCTATTTTTGGTGAATAAAATCAGATTATGTTGGGCCCATAAGAAAAAAAAAACTCAAACACATTGATTAACAATTTCATATTATTTCTGTGATATTTCATCTTTGGTTAATTAAATGGAAAATGTGGTTTCCTTATTAAATGTGTAAAAATATTTCGAAATGACTATTTCTGGACTAATAAGATTTTAAGTAGCATAGCAGGGAATATACTTAGAATTTGATGCTAAGATTTTTTTTCCTTTTCAGAAGTAAGTGAATACAATTAGCAGAAACGAATGTATGTATAATTAAGGTACCAATCATAAAAACCATACGGCCCAAAAGAACTTAATTTTTTGACTTTTCCACTTATTAAAATAGTTCTTATAATGTACAAGAAATCCTATTTTCTGCCATAAAACTAATAGAAATGTTTTCGAAGAAGAATGTTCTGAGAATAAAAATTTGACAGCGAACTTGGTGTTTTTTAGATGTATAATTATCGTTTTTATTCGTCCTAAAAAAAGCAAGCAATGTAAATGAAGTAATATATTAAGTTTAATGCAATATATAAAATACTCAATCTTTAATTAAAATCAACAACACAACAATTTTTAAATTTAGTTAGTATTTAGTTTTAGTTGTATCGCATAGCTTACTCCGTATTTTATTTTAAATAACTCGATCATCAATATGTTCTTTGTAACACTGAAGCTGGAGAATATACATCAAAACTCACTGGAAGTATATTCTTTTGCCTATTGTCTTTGCTATGTGAATTACTGGCGTGACATTGATGTCGACGTTTTCAAAACATCGATAATTCCATTAAAATATCGATGTTTTTACTATCGATGTTTCAGGGTCGATGTTTTTCTATACCAATGTTTTATATTTAAACACAAAATGCTTTTAAAAAATGAATTTTATAGTTTACATTTATGATGGAAATTATTTCGAGGTTTATCACTTCGAAAAGAATTTTTTGTCCCTTTTAAACATTTTACTTCGCTCTATGAGTTGTTTAAATTAGACGTTGCTAAACTTTTAAAATGTGCCTAACAATTTTTAAATTTGGTTAATTTTCTGGTTAGCAATTTGAAATAACTACATTATAAAAATTGAATGTTGTTTTTACAGCATAATACAGCTAATTTTACAGTAATAAACTGTACATTTTCTACTTTTACAGTACTAAACTGTAAAATTGCTAATTTTATAGTAATAAACTGCGAGCTAGTTTTATAGTTTATTGCTGTGCATTTTGCAGTATCAAACTAGAACCTCAGCCTGCCAGTATTATACTGTTGTTTTTACAGTAAAATACAGCTATATTTTACGGCAATAAACAGTAGAATTTCGAACTTTGCAGTAAGAAATTGCTGGTTTTACAGTTTAATACTGTGCATTTTACAGTTTAAAGTTGGATCTTCGGCTGCCAGTACTATAATGCAAAAACAACAGTTCATTTTTTGAAGTGTAGAGCGGGCTTGCTACTTAAGTCCATAACGTTTTGAAAATTGAGCTCAACAGAAATTGCATACTAAATTGCACCCAGTGTTAACAAATATGCCCCATGTTATTTTGAGTTCAGTCAGTAAAGGGAAAGAAATGCGACATGGTTACAATGGAGTCTTAAAATGCGAAAAATTGACCAAATTTTTGATTTTTCAGTTCTTTCTTAAAATTAATCTCTGAACTGTGCGTAATTCATAGCAAAAAAAAAAATTCAATTCGTACTATTTTTACCGAAGTTATAAGCTATTCTTTCAGTATTCTGTCAGTACATTTGTAACCAAATGTTTCATTTAAATGCATATATATCAGAATCGTAAAATTTAAATTCATGCGTATCTTCCAAATGCTCCCTGCAGTTCAATATATGTTTAATCACTCTGAGTTTTTTTCAGCTTGATCAAAATATACAAATAAAAAAAAGTTGGGGAGCAAATTTTCAGTATTCTCATTTCTTTTTTTTTTTTAAATCAGCTTTAAATCCAAATTTTATTGACGTTTTTCAGAAAAATTGGAAATTTTAACAAGAACTCAGTTTTTGACACATTTTTCCCTAAATATTGTGGTTAATGAAATTTTGCTCCCCAACTTTTCTTTAAATATGAAATAGGCATCTAGAAAAATTGAAAGAATCAAGTTTTTAAAAAAATTGGTCTGCATGGAGTGGTTTTTGCGGTTCAAATATTTACGATTAAAAAATACAGTATTCTCTGTATTTCAAAAAACTATTCAGAAATTTACAACAAAACTTTATATATTACTCTAAAACTCATAAAAAATTCAGAACTGTATCTTCAAAATTGAAAAAAATGATTTTCATACTCCATTGTAGCCTTAAAATCAACTGTAGTACTTCCTAACAATTGCCTGAAATAAAAAGAATTTAAATGTTTTGACAGTGAACGTAAAATAAATGATTCTACTCAACATTTTAAATCAAATATCGAGAAATATTTTTCGATTTTCGTTGTAATTTTACAAAATCTAGAGTTAAAAAGATTCGAAGTGACTGAACGCCTCTTCAGAGTAATAACAGAACCATATCGCATTTTTCAGATACCTAACAATTTCAACTCCGGCGACATATTTTCCAAATTTCGCAGAAAAAAGGCAATATTTGCTTCTCTAGAATAAGTTCTTTTTAACCTGCATCTTTTCAATATATTGCTGGAGACTGGTGTATGTTTTTTCGGAAAAATTGAATTCTGACGCACTTCAGTGTCATAAATATCTGGAAAGTATAAATTCATTTTATTTATTTACTTTGGGTAAAAGTATTCAAATATAATACAGTTGCACGTGCTCTAATTAAATACAGCGTATTTTCTTTTAATGATTAAATACAGGCAAAAGTTATTCTTGTTAGAACGCTTTACGGCTACAATCTGGCTTTTGTTAGGATGGATGCTAGGCATGCTGAAACTAAAATTAAAACGTTCGCTTTGTAATTACATGTTGCAAGAACGTTTGTATAGCAAATTTAATTTAACATATTCCAGCGCTTTTAAACCTTTTAGTATTTGCAACCGACTCATTTGGCTGTTTTCCGAAAAATAACTCTAAAAATAGATTTTCAGGGAATTCCTTCGATTTGATAGGAAACTTCCGCTTACTTTGTTGAAAGGCAAATCTATGCAGCCTTCCAGGGAGGAGCAATAAAAGTAAAAGTATTTAATATAAAGGAAATTTATTATTTTTTTAAAACAAAAATACTGTTATTCAATATTTTGCTTAAACCTTTCATTATGAACGGTCTCAAGGGTTTACATGTACCCAGAACTAAATTTTGTGTTGATATTAGGGATGCACCAATTCATCCGCCATAATCGGCTACTTTGCCGATTATTTATAATCTGAAATTAATCTGATTAGTATATCTGAATCTATTTAATATATTTTTAATGTTTTCCTTCAACGAGAGAAACTGATAAATACATTTGTAAGTAAATAAATGTAATTTTTCGAAAACATTACTGTAACAAGTAGACACTACTGCCCCTCCATAAAATTTCTTTTCGATGAAATTTGATGAAATTTTAAAATTTTGGGCAAATTAGGAAAATAGAGAAAAAAAATCGTCTCCCACAATTAAAATTATAGCAATGGTTAATAAAGTTTATCAATACCATGGTACTGACAAAAAATGTGTCACATACCTTTTTGAAAATGGAGTTCTAAAGTGACACAAGTCATCGCACTATTTCGTCAACTCCATGCTTGTTAATATTACTCTGGTACTTTCAACATAGTTCAATAGACGTTTCATAAATCTCAAGGTAGATGGCGCTCGAGTCATGCAAGTTTAAAATCAAACACGCTAGAAAGTTTACAGGTAAAAAATATTGAACCGGAATTCAATGTGAGATTAATATATTAACCAAAAAACTTAGTTTAAATCATTCGTCGCGACAAAAAAAAAAAAAATCACAACTTATGGACATATTTTAAAATCGAGCATGACACAGTACTGACATTTAGGTGATATATAGTAATTTTTCTCTGTCGCAAGTTATGTTATATAAAAATTATGATGAAATAATTCCGAATTGTCTAATTAACCCTAAAATTTCATTAATAGATTATTAATTAATGGCCAGTGAAAATAAACAATACAGGATATAAAAAAATCACTGTTAGAATGGAATCACCCGTACATTATTCACTTTTCATGAAAAAATATTGTTTAATTTATGTAAAGAAAAACAGTTTCCTTCAAGTTTAAACCAATCAATGCAATTTGCTCTAATAAACTGTAAATGAGATAGTTCAAAATAAAATAGTTGAGAGTCCAATTTGACCTGAATGACTGCAATCAAATAAAGAAGTAAACTGTCTCACGAAAGCCTTTAATACTGCCTTTACATTTGCAGTCAAAACATTATTCACTTTTTAACGCTATTAAGGAAACATTGTTTTTCTCACGTAATGAATACAGCTTCCTTCAATTTTATACCAACACACGCAAGCAACTCTTATAAACTGTAAGTGAGGCAGTTAAAATTGAAAAATTGTGAATTGAAGTTACGCTGACTGGCTGCAATCATGTAATGAATAAAATTGTCCCTAGAAAGCGCTTAGATAATGATATTCTATTTGCAACCCATAACTCTTTATGTTAGTAAATAAAGATAGTTTAATTTATGTAAAGAAAGACAATTCCTTCAGTTTTATACTAATAAATGCAATTAGTTCTAATAAACTGTAAATGATTCAGTTAAAAAGAGAAAAGTTGTGAGTCCAATTTGCCCTGAATGACAGCAATCAAATAATGAATAAAATTGTCTCATGAAATGGCTTGGATAATGCCTCTACATTTACAATCAAGACATTATTTACTCTTTATGCTAGTAAAGAAAGACTGCTCGGCTTACGTAAAGAAAGACAGCTCAACTTACAGCAGGCTCAACAATTTTCGAAGGAAAAGAAGAGTTCCGATCATTAGTTCGGTTACTCTAGAAAAGTGCATCGAAATCCTTTTCCGTTTGCAGCATTTTGCTGTATCTGTTTTTCATTGTAGGTTGCTGCTACAAATGAAAAAGTCATCCAGGAAAGAGATATCTCAGAGAGTTTTGCAACAGAATGCATTACCCAAACAAAACAGACAGCTGGTATTCGGAATACGAGGGATCTCGAAGTTTTTTTATGGGAATATGATGCTTCTGGAGCAAAATAAACTGTGTTTCTGAGAAAATACAGCTGCATTTTCGTTTTCTTTCTTTTTATCAGGAAATAGTATATTGTTTTCTCAAAAAAAAAAAAGCCTGTAAGAAATTGCCATATAATAATGCTTTCAACTGAATACTATTTGAACATGAATAACTGGTATATTTACAGTAGTGTATTACACAGCTGTACAAAATACATTTTTGTTGCATGAAAGAACAAACTCTTATTATACTGTAGGGAAACATTTTTCATTTGATGATTAAAGTTTTAATTTGTGATTGAAAAAAAGAGTTCATTAGTCATCTATTTCATTTATGTATTAATTATTTTACTGCATGTTACAACCTACCCTGATTAGGTTTTAAATGCAAAATGGTAATAGTAAAATAGGAACAACTAACTAAACAGATGACATGACCAACTTGTAGTCAACATTTTCCCCCGTCACACCATATTCATGACAACTATTATACGCATAGTTCTTTTTCAAACCTGATGACAATTAAATAGCATTATAAAGACATCGGTCTTTAGTAATATAGGAAAATCATCTATCAAACAATTTTCATGGTTAATTGAACTTACAATTGCTTGCGAAAGTAAAAAATGCGCTGTTTAATGTACACTTGCGCAAAAAAAGTGGGTGAAAGAGTAATAAATCAGTATAATGAATGTTTTCATCTAGCGCAATATCATGACTGTTTCTTTTACTTGGTGCAAAATAACAAATGACTTCTCTTTGATGAAACTAACCAGGAAAATAAAAAAAAAGCTGTTCATCCGAAATTTAACATTAAGTAACTCAAATCCTTTCTAAGACTTTTTCTAAGTCATTTTTTTCATAATTAATTAATAACGAGTTTAAAAAAATAGACGACTTTTAATTCAACGAAAATATTTCAATTTATTTCATTTTTCACGATGTTGTGAGACGATAAAAAAGGAAAGCTTAGTCTTGTAAAAAAAATAAATTTCGCTAATGCTGATAACTTTTTTTTCAAGTAAATTTAGGTTTTTTGATCTTTAGCATGACTAAATGGACTTCAATATGTGCATTTTTGTGAAATTTCCGACGGTACCAAATTGGAAATAGTACGACTTTTTTAACGGGAAAAAACTAGTTTTTAACAATTTTTGTTTTAAAATTGGAATCAACAATTACACATTTAGTCGTTGAGACAAACACTTTAAATTGTAACCAAAATTTTGTGCTTCTGGATCGTTTCAAATGGCGGGGATGTGGATGACTAACGCAACAAAAAGCATGTTTCAAGCATAAGATTCAAACTTGCAAGAAGTCAAGCCAAAAACACATACTGTAACTTTCACCGAGAGTCTATGTTTATTATTCGTCACAAAATTTTTCTAAAGGGATTGAGACTCATCAATACTTGCGAAAAAATTGTACAGATATCTCCTAACTTAGAAACTAAAACAGGAAAGTATTATAAAAAAATGAAACATTAAAACAACATAAGCAAAGTTATTAAAGAAAATCTTATTGCAAAAAGATTATGTCTCGAAACATTTAGAGGAGTAAATTTTTTTTAAGTATCACTAAAATAATCACTTTAAAATTTCGTAAACAAATCTGACCCTTAAAAAATGATTACAACGATAAATCAATAAGTGAATGCCAAC